>JAHZMT010004730.1:0-17818 GCA_027743785.1 Sinhomidia bicolor | reverse complement strand
GACAGTGAACATACGGATGTTTTCGATTTCTCGTGGCAACGCAGAATGTTCACGTTTACAATAGATTAAAACAAAGGTTGTATTAAAGTTGCATTGTTTGTTAATAAATATCGTGTAAAGTCATCATACTATATATATGTATATATATAAAGAAAATTTACAATTGTATTTTGTTTACCCCTTTTCTAATATCTTATACAAAAATATATTAGATTTATCATTCATTCGCCATTTTAAAAAAATGCAATGTAACTCATGTTTCCGGCTAGCATTCTATGTCGCTTTTCATCTCATCTCACTTTATTATGAGAGCCATTTGACATTTCTGTTGCTATTCTTTGTTCCGCTTACAGTCAAGTCGTGTTGTTTACCGCTCTGTTTTGTGGTTAGCAGCACTGACAAAATCACTTTTATTTTTACCCGAAACAAAAAGTTCAACAGGAAACAAGCCGAAAGCGATCACGTTTACATGAGGGGTGCATGTTTGTAAAAAGTTAGAAAATCTCCAAAATTAATAATGTTTTCGAAATGTGTATGCTGATGTTAAAAATATGTACATATAAAGATAATTCACGCAAAAATAGATATAAACACACAATGCAATTTTAAAAATTTCTACAAAATACCATTGCACCGAACAATTATTTTACTACTTTAATCTGTTTATTACTTTTAAAGTCATATGGCTTTAGTTTATGCAAGCTTTACAATTTTTTTTAGATTTTTACACATCTGATTATTATCATGGTTAGCAATTGTTTCTGTTTCCACGTCACGCTGCGGTTTCCGTAACACTTCTTTACTGCCCTACCAGGCATTAGGTTTATTTCCTTTGCTTCCTGACATTTTCATTTCATTAACCTATACCGTAAATGAATTCACACCATGAAACTAATTATGAATCATATTTAAAAGCAAGCACTTTTCCTTACACTTCTTTTTTCAATAGGCTCATCATTTATTAACTAATCTGGTTTCAGCAAAAAATAAAATAATAATTTATTGTTTTACTTTTGTTTTTTTTTCATTTTATTTACACGCAAGAATGCATACATATTACATAGGTACATTCGTATTTTGTCATAATCGTATTAGTCGATACCGACTTAAAATAAATTATTAATGAAGCGCATTATTATAGGATCATTGTTGTATTTGCTTGTTCTCTAGATTATAAATACTACTGTTTGCATATTCTGCATGTTTGTATTTTCATGGACTTGTTTTTCCTTGCAAGATGCACATTCGGTGAATGAGCATGTGCATGCAAGCAGAAGACACGCATGTTTTTTACAAAAAATATTTTACATGACATGCATAATATGGAACATTACCTATTTGTTTCATACGTACTTTTTAAAATATTACTCCTTGTTCCATTCATGACCATACGTACGCAACGCAGTTTGCTTGCGTTTTACTTTGTTGCTACTTCTTCTTCTTTTCACTTATGCATATTTTATCCTCATTCAGTCGCCCCTTCATCACTATTACTTTATTACTCTTTCCTTTTCAAGTAACGATAATGACACATCACTTTTCATCTTTGCAGGTAAGTGTACGATTTCTAATCATGTCTACATCGTCTTCGTGCATATCTACCTATACATATGTATAATAAAAGAAAGCACATTGCTGTTGCTGCTGCTGCTGCTAATCACACCGAAGTGTACCTTGCTTCGGGGATCTTTTATTTTAAAGATGTACTCTGTTAGTTGATATAATTCATTGTCAAGAAAATGAGCCTTGTACTCTGCATTCTTTTACAAAAAGCAACAACCACACACGGTACAAAAGTGCGTCAATACAGTAAGCCACCCTCATCTCATGGTCGTAGTAGTAATTATACTCATAGTTAAGTCTAATAGAAAAAGATGCACACACTTCTTCATTGTCACTGATCGCGTCGGACTTTGAGAAGATTGTGTCTTTGAAAGAACACAAAAAAGATAAACTGCATTTTTCTTCTGATTAGTATACAGTTTGAGTGTGTAGGCTGAGTGAATGAGTTAGTAGGAACAGTACAAGCCAACAAACTGAATATCTGGGTGAGTAGGTATGTGTGTTTGAGTCAACACACAGCATCAGAAAGATGCACCATGTAGGTATCCGCAAACACCAACAACAACGCCAACTCTTAATGGCGTTTTATTCAGCAAATGAATTTAATCAAGATGACAATTTTTTTATAAAAAATGCAAGCACATAAATATTTCACACATTCGTCAGCATATAGGTATTTAGGTATACCTACTACTACAATATACTTTTTTCGTGAAACAGTGTAAGTACTTGCATATAAGTACTTTCTGGTACTTTGTTGTCTTGTCACAGTTCGTTCTCCTTATTTTCCGAATGGCTTACTTTCCTCTTCGTCGTCGTCGTCTTTTCAAGCTTTTCCTCTCGGTTGTTGTTTAACAAACACATAATTTAAAAGGGATTTGAGCTTTTTTTGCTGTATTAGTGGTGCGTGTGTTATATTCATGCATTTGTATTCATTTGGTTTTACCCTTCAATATTCACGTAAACAATGTGATACAGCGAACAACAATGATAATTTGAAGAACAATGTACAAACATGTATGTGTGGATGCAAACTGACCCAAAACAAAAATTGTGGGATGAAATGATAGGACTGCGGACAGATTTATGACTTTCTTCAAAGATGTGTTGCGGTTTCATCTTAATTTTGGTCGTGATTAAAAGTGAGAAGTGTGTAATAGAGGGAAGGGGTAATACATAAAAAAATTATTTGGTTTCAAGACATTTTGCATAGTAAATGAAGTAACAAAAATTAAGATACATACTGCACTATAGTATTTGTATTTGTACTCAAAGTGTTTGTAGTTTGGTAAATAGAACAATTTGTTTTGTGGTGCCGTATCTATAATGCATAATAATAATGAAGACATGTCTGTATACACATACCTAAGCACAGAAACAAAAGATAGATAATACATATAAAAACCGATGACTGACATTGTTTTTATCATTTATATATTTTTTAAACTGATATCTTGTCGAGTTTGAACATACAAGCTTTTAAAAGATGAAATCGCAATGTACACATGTGGTTTATGAATATTCATAATTATTTCTCATCTATTTCACTTTGTCTTTTGTTCACCTTGCTTGAAGGTATATTGTAAGATTGGTGAATTGCTTTGGTGAAAATAGTTTGACAATAAGAAAACTGCAGCTTGTCATACACTTGCTCATTACTATTACTACTTTAAATAAAAAATAAATATTAAAAAACTTGATCTTCGTGTATCGTAAAACAAGTTGAATAATTGGCGGTGGTGGAGAGCACCCAGCCCACAAGTTTTGTACACTATTTGTCTGCATGTGTGCTGTGCATGTTATAGTTTCAAATAGAAAACAAATTGTTTTAACCCTGCATCATCATCTTCTTCTTCTTTTTCATTGCTATTATCTCGTCATCATTTATCATATTAGGAATAGCGTCAGTGTATTTTTTTTGTGCTCATGCATAATAAAACATGTGTACATACGCAGCCAACAACATAGCGACATAAAAGAAGTGATAGCATAAAAGGTTAATGAATTTATAATTCAAACATGACACTACCACCTACCTACTCGTTCATACGAACAAATTTTTATTTAGTGTACATTATTATTATTATTAAGCTGCTGCTGGCTCCTTGACTGTTCTTTCTTTTTGACGGTAAATTTTTAACATGGTGATAACGATTATGAAAACTATTATGCTATTACGGATGAGATTAGATTTGGAAGTGAAATTCTAAAAATGATGCCAATTGAACGTTGTGCAAAAGTGCACCACTATTATCTTTTTAAAAGAAAAGTTTCAATAATGCAACGTAATATAATAAACCAGAAGAAATATGCTGTTAATCGTATGTCGCTTTTTCTGGCATGACATCACAGAAAGCTTTGCAAATAAAAAAATGCAAACAGAAAGACAATAATAAGTGGTTTCTCTTCAGTGTTCATTTCAGTTTATGTAGTCTACTACAAAGTAGTCCATAGTTAGTTAGCATTTAATTTTTTAAAATAAAAACTGATTGCAGTTGAATTTCTGAATTTGATTATATATCAATTTAAAATATCTACTTTTTACCATTTATTGTCTGGTTTTATTATTTCTCCGAATCATCCTCTACATATGTATAATATAATGTGTGTCAAGTTTAAGAATTTTTTTGTCAATTTTTTTAATTCGTATCGGTATGTGCACTTACTTTCGATGATTTTATCGAGAAAGTAAAAATACGCTAACGCAATTATTTTACTCTGAAGTTTCAACTGCATTGCACAAATCCCACGATGAAAAAGATTGACTGTGGTCAGCGTTTCTGGGGACGATAGTTTTTTTTTTTGCTAGAATTTAGTTTTATCCTTGCTTGAGCTGCAATAAGCTGTTTCTTTTCTCTACCGTAGTCCGTTTTTTATTCAAAATTTTCATGCTTCATCGACGTTACAAAATGTGAATTTTCATAAAAACAAGACAAGGAATAATTTTAAAAAGACGTATAGTGCATTGAAGTGCATTGAAGTGCCTCTACATTCCCACTGCCAGGTATACATAGTTTAAAGTAGATTGTGTATTCATAGAAAATATAATTTATTTTGCTACTTGAAGCAGTAGGTAATGTCATACAAATAATTGAACAAAACTATTAAAATAATTGCCTTTATTATTATTAGTTTTAAAAGTCAAAACGTCCATATTATAACATTCAATTTATCTCAGTGTAATGACTGATTAATAATATACCGGCGCATTTTCTTTGCCACAGTTGTGCATTTTTACTTTCCCTGACGCTTATACTACTGTTCTGTGAGCAAGGTTGCAGAGTGAAGGATGACAAGTCCACGTGTATAAATAAACATTCAGATCAGAGACATTAGAATGAAATGAATAATCATACAAAAAGGGTACAAGTAAACATTGCATTGTCAACATCATGACTGTGGACTATGACATCATGGTAACTCATACAAAACAATGCATGTGCGCAAGAAAGAACATGTGCCATGTGTCTCCTCGCTCCTTGTCACTTTTTTTTCTTGCAATATTTAGTTCGTAAAATAAGAAGGGAAACCTAGTGATTATCTCACTAACATGTGCATCATGTCATCATTATCAAGTTACTAACGTAGGTATAATTTGGCTGTTAGTTGTGTTGTGACTGTAAGGCTTATTAAACCTGATTTGCAACAATTACAATCAATATATAAAATGTTGAGGAATGTTTACTTGAAAAAAGTCTAGTAGCACTTCTACTCTTTTTTAAAATAGTTTTCTAAAGCATTGAATTTAGATCCATTGACTTTTATTCCATAATAATCAAAATTATGTTCAAGTGAAAGTTTTGTTGAACAAACGAACCGGCGGCCATGTTCGCCAAGCTGTTTGCTGTGTGCGTATTTTTGTTGGTTATTATTATTATAATGCATTCTTATTGAAAATGCAAGAAGAGCATTACCATCATCAACTCAAAAGCACCATTAAGTCAACCAAAGTAAATAAATGTACCGATGTACATAATAGCCAGACGCAGACTAGTTCAAAAGTCAACCGATGCTACTTTGCTGTCTTTGTTGATGAACTGATGTAAAAGTGTTAACACACTCTCTCATACAAATTGACGCCTCATTTCTGATAGCACGTTTGACTACATATCATATCAATAGCAAATGCTACACAGTTTGCTGTATTTACTGCTGAGAGCAGTTAGGTAATTATTTAATGAGATGATAAGGCACATAACTTTTAGAGCATTTTTATTACGACCAAAATAAAAGAATCTATTTTTTCAGGCTTCAGGCAATTGATGAAAGGTATTTTTGCGATTCATTGTCACGTACAGAGAGATGCACTCTATAGATTATTTGTAGCAATTTTTTTATATGCATGCACTAATACATAAACATTGCATTACGTTTCCTTTAGCCATCCATATCCGCCATTTTTTAAAAACTATAAACTTGCATCAAACTACAATAGCACCACAGAGCTATAAAACATTTTTATCTCTCCGTCGTAATAATTTATTTCATAAAATTTACCAATCGACTATAGTAGCAGCATGAGAGTTGGGAGATTCACATGTGCACCTTTTTTGCGCTTGTTTATTTACAAATTGATGGCGTCTTACTTTCTTTCTGGTTAGTTTATAGATGCATCGTTAAGCTAATCAATTTAAACAAAATTCTAGCCAACTTAATTCAATACTTTTCCTTTCTAGCTGGTTTTTCTTTTAAATTTATATCTATAGTTTTTTTTAAATCTTTTATTTACAGTTTCTTGAGCAGAACTGAAGCAAATGACCAGGCTATAATTATGCAACTGTCATACAATCGTACAAACACATGCAAATAATAATAAAACATACAATATACATTAGTATGTTCTTAAATTGCATTGTAAATGAAATTCAAAAAACGTACTCAAACTAACAAACCGAAACAACATCTCTGAACATTTACATTTTTAAAAACAATTTATATACAATATATATATATATGTATTGTTAGCTCAAGTAATTATTAAATTTTTGCAATAAATTTACTGCTTTTGGAACCCGTTTACTGCAAATAATTTTAATAACTAGTAGTAAATCAATGTTAACATATTCGTAAATGTTGTTGCAGGAAAATTTTTGCACAAAAAAAACAATTTTTAACGGGATGATGATGATGAAGATAATAATGATAAGCACACAGGTACACTGCTGTGAAACTCTGACGCTTCTTGAAACAACGATTTATTAATTTTTCGCTGAAAAGTGAACACTATGATGTAGTTAAGTTAGGTGGTGTGTGCGGTGTTCTGAGTACATTGTGTGGTGGTGACTGAGCATCAGCAGCGGCCGATCGTGGTTTTTCGTTTTACGTGCCTCATTCTCTTGCTGAAAAAGTGAGAAAAAACTGGTAGAATGTAATTTTTGGTTTGCCTGAGCAACCTGAATCGAATCAGTTTGTAGGAGGATCTCTCTCTCTCATCTCTCTTTTTTACCTGTTGAATATACGGTGGGCAAGGTAGGTTGGTTGGTGGAAAAAAGTAGACATTATTTTAGCAAAAAAATAATAATATGCAGCAGTGGAAGATATATGAATGTACATAAAATGAAACGAAAATTCTAGTGGCCCACTGCACTAGAATAAATGCAGCAGTACGGTAGAATAGAAGAAGAAGCACATTTACCTTTTCAAGCAAAAGAAATCTGTCTGTTTAACAATCCATCCACGCATTCACGGTTTAATGAAGTTGCATCTTGTAACCAAAATGCAATTGATGATTGGTACATATTTACTACTGCTGCTGCTGCTAGAGATCGTGAAAAATGATAGTGACTTTTGTGGTTGTTTGGTTAGCACAATTTTAAGAATTACCAACTATTATTGCTGCTGCTATAAGTAGGTGCTTGAGCGATTTTTTTAAACCATTTATTTGGAACTATCATCATCAGGAGAAAAACTCGACGATGATTATTATTGTAATTTGATATATGGGTTTGAGTAATAATAATAATAGGCAAGGCATAAAGGTGAGATGTTTTAACTTGGTGAGCAGTTTCAAAGTTTCATGCATCAAGTACAAGAAGATGTAGTTTGAAGAACATGCAAAAATGGATGCACGTGGTACTTTTGCAGAGCACGTAAAGAAATAAATTGATATTTCAATAAAATGCTATTATTGTAGAAAAATCAGCAAAGAGCCTAGCGTGTACATAGGTACGCATGTAAAGCAATTATATGCAGGTTTGCGGTTAACACGCCTGAGTAATGCTATATGTATATACATATATTCGAAATAAATACAAATTAATTTTACATTTATACTTTTTTGATGTAGGTAATTAAAGCTTGCGAAACTCAATTGAATTTGAGTGTAGTTGATGAAATTATATATTTTTTTCAAAGTTGAGTAGCTGCTCACTCCTCTTTCTCTCCTACCCTATTTCATCTACTGATGATATACCTAATTTGTGCTTAAACTGTTTGTAAAAATCTTAACTATAATAATGAAATCATACGAACTTCTTGAGCAAAATGTAACATGTTGTATAAATTTGTTGTTAATGATTAGTCTCAGCAGAGAAGATTTTTAAATGATGATTATTAAGTCTAGTGTTCTATTTTTTACTCAAGGAGAATATAAATTGGTGTGATAAAAACTAGGACTGTAGTTTGAAAGCATTTTTGTATAACTAATGAATTTAAATTAGTAGGTACATACATCATGATTAAAAGTTGGTGTATTTACAACAAATTCTGTATAGTTGTGATGTATAAAAATATATACACCTAATAATATCCACTTCTAGCGTGGACTACCTTTTTCAATGATCTGATTTTTGATTTTCAATTTGTGAATATCATAATCACCAAAAATTTAGCCTTGTTAGTAGAAAAGCGTGTGGGAATAAGACAAGGTCTATTTTTTATAATAAATTTACTGTATAAAAGTGCAGGGACAATGCAGACGAAAAGTTATTCATGGTAAAGAAAGCATTCGGTTTAATTTTTGTTTAATTGGCTGCTTTCCATGTGCTTGATTTTGAAATGTTTTTAAACTCATCTCGCTCCTTCAAGGATAAAAGTTTTTCATAAATACAACTTCAAGCAATAAATTTTCGGAAAACGTATGCACTATGTACGCATAGAAGAAATATAAACAATATTTTATTATTTTTGTAGAATTGAATATTATATACACATCTGGGCAAAATATTTATTGAACTTCATTATAAGAATATAGTCCAAAAAGCAAAAGCAGAATTTCGAATATCACGAAATCAAGAGAATAAAAAAAAGTTGTTGTTGCAATTAAAAAGGAAACTGAACGGAGACAACATTTAGGCATGCAGGTAGATTCACTCACGAAAAAAATCCAAATAAAGGCAGCTTTATTTGTAACTGAAACTTGAACTATAAATGCTGTATTGTGCGTTGTTCACAGCCAAGCATAATATTATGGTGATGATGACCAGCTTTGTAAAAAAAACGCGATGAAGTTGATGACCTGTGATCAACCAAAACGATGAAGTAAGCTTTTAAAGTATTTACGTAATACAATTTACTTATAACTTTCTCTTCTTCTTGAGCATCCGCCACTTGCTTCATCCATGCTGAACTGTTGTATCTAATGAGAATCATCATAATTAAAAAAAAAAATATTTTGCACCTGCTTGAGTGAAACTATCACCAGAGTTGAAAACATGTAGCATGTCCAACTAAACTGATGAATTAAATTTTACCGAAATTTCAAAAGATTTTATAATAATGAAAATTACTACATCCACTAAAAAGCTATATACAAAAAATAATAATAAAATACCATTAAAGAATTAAACTAGCTAGACACTATCAACAACACTAGCAGAATGCACAGGGAAGATCAAGAAAGCTATCTTGTCATCATCTTTTATTTGTTTATTATTCATAATGATCACTGTGACAAGTTTTTGCTCATTTATACTGTTGCATGACATTTACAACAAAGAGGACGACAAGTTGTTACTTGTGTCATTGTGCATTTTTTTGCCTTCCACTAATAAACATTGGCGAACGTTAAGAAAAAAAATATCATTCATTCACAAAATTGCTTACTACAATCTTTTCACACGTTAACCTAGAGCAAGTTCCTTGATCTTTAAAAAAGATGCATGACGAAATCTATCATTTTCCGTTGCCGTGTATATGTATGAACACCGTTCAATGTACTGTACTACCTCCAAAAATACTGTAATAACAAGAAGGGGTAATAGTTGAAAATACAGATTATACATAAAGTTCATATACAAGTACCATTCAGCGTCAAAGGGTTATCTGATATTCTTGTCAGGAGGGCTAGGTACGTAACACTCACTTGCTCTTCTCTCTGTAGAGAGTTATATGAACGCTTATTATATGAACCGTCATGCATCATCATCAATTATTGTCTTGTCTTTCAGGTAGTTGAACGCTTGCTTGCTGCATAAATGGCCATATACGAATCAGAAAAACTGGTGTCGACAAGGACTGATTATTGGAATTCTTGCGTAGAAAGTGGTCAGACGCTCTGTTACACATTTTATTACTTAAATCTAGGCACAGACATTGAGGTAGACGGAGATGTGTGAGCCTTTTTATTGTTTCCGTTTCCCAGTGGTCAAGGTTATGAAAAAGTCATATGAACTGACATATAATCACTCTCATGGCAGAAACGAAAACAATGATTTATAGTAATAATAATAACGGTATGTATACACACAGCCACAGCAGCGTACAAATACTATTGACACTTACAAAAGCTTGCGCTCGCGCTTGATACTTGAAGTTTTCAAAAAGCTTGAATGGTTATCTTTTAAAAGTTTTATGCCTGCTACATGCAAGCCAAAATGGTACAAAAAATAATGCTTGCCCTGAGCGAAAAGGTGTAGTAGGTTTCACTTTCTTGACCATTTATCATTTTTCGTTAATTAGTAACTAGCTATTTTGTCAGTTTTACTAGCATTCCTAATACACCGTGCTGCTCAGTTTCACCAAAACCGTCATTTTCTCTAAAACCACAAAAGAAAATCCTGGTGGATTTAAAAAAACAAAATAATCTCTGGATTAATAACGCTGACTCTATGTATGTAGGTATGTGATTTGGGAAGATTTGGACTTTAAGGGATTAATTGTTGTCCTCTAGTTGAGGGATATTACAAATATACAGTATGAAATTGGTATTAGAATTTAACCCATGACTTTAAAACGATAAACTTTTTAAAGAAGAATTGAAAAGTATTTGCATTGACTCATACGCTTATCATAGCGTTTTACATCGACATGGCTTCATGGGCAATGAGATGATGCATCCGCATTAAAACGAACGCATGATGACGCCGACAGGTTCTTACAAATTACGCATGGTAAACATGTGTATAAGCATGTAAAAGCGGCCTACTACTCTTCTTTTCAGAGAGTGCACTTGTATGTATGGGATTGTCGTCGTCAACTTCGTAATATGGTATAGGGAGGCAAATGAAGATGAATAGAAGAAGCTCAAAGCTCAACTACATCCGGTTCCTTCGACGCTGCTGAGCTACAGTCATTATTAACTACCGATGCATTTGGGCAACTTTCTTAATTTCAGGTTTTCTGTTGTCTGTCTGTTCACAAAATTTTGAGCTTATTTTTCTTGTACTTTTACTTTATTTTGTAAAAACCGATAAAACTTTTTATTGAACACTGCACTGCAGCAGATCAAATTTATGAACTGGTCAAGGGGAGAAAAAGTGACATTTTATTTATCACAAAACAGACCGACCGGACACAGAAGTTTGAAATCAAATTGCTACGCGATTGCTTCCACTACTTTCCTACATGTTGGTGAAGGCTTATTATCTGCTTACTTGAGACCTTTTAATTTTGAAGATAAGAGTGGACTTACCAAATAAATTACACATTTAGGATTTCTTTTTCATTCATACGACTTTTTTTTCAAAATGTTACTTTCAATTTTGTTTTTCTAAGCCGCATGAGACAAAACAAAGACTCTGTATATATGTAGAATAATCGTAATATCCTAAGGAAGTTTTTGACACGTTTTGAAGTGCAAAAACATCTTACTTATTACTCACGCTTTATATTGTACTTTTAACTTTGTAAATAATAAAGTATATACAGCTCTTTTTTATGAATGATGATGATATTTCAAAGTCCTCCTTCAACTTTTAGTGGTTGCCTGTTAAAACGATTTTGCATTCATAATTCAATCTAGTCAAATCAGTATTGAATTAGTCCAGACAGGTTGTACATGCGCCACTTTAATGATCACAACATGAGGTTCCGTTTTGAGATTTCAACTAGGACAGCAGTTGGCATTTTAATAACTACCTAATTAAATTGTTTATTTTAGTTTTGAAATGTCTAGCAAAATTAAAATGATAAGTCTGCATTGTGCAAAGTACGTACCTTACACCGTCATCACATTGGTAAGAAGCACGCTTTAATTGAAAACACTGGTGCTTTGATCATTGTAATATTAAAAATACAATATGCAGGTCAGAATTAAAAATATTTTTGGTAATTTTGTTTGATACAATTTTCTCAGTGTTTTTAATTGGGAAATTATAATTTTCTTTTTTTTCCTTCTTCTTATCTGGAACCTTTAAAATAAAGTAAATTTACAGTAGTTGACATACCTACAAAAACGTATTTCTGTACCTTCGTACACGAGTATTGCAGGTAATGTTTTTGTTCACGATTTTTCCTTCATCTTCCCCAAAAACTACACAAATGCAGTTAAATGTAATTACTACATATCACCAAGGGGTAGAGTGTGGGTTAAATGGCTGATTTGTTAATGCTTACATCTGAAAAACTATTTGGTATGTGACTTGAGTTAACTACTTTTTTCAACAACAACAATGGCAAGAAAATTTGTTTATTTTCACCGACTAACGAAAAAAGGAGTTTCATACTGCTTCTCCCCAGAGTCTTTACACCGATCCCATTCCGTAAATTCACATTCACGGTCAGTAGTCGGTAGTCGTAGTATAGTAACTAGTAATAGTAGTGTCAAAAAGCGTCAGTTTTGGACAAGGGCCAGAACAAGGATCGTGTGACCATATTACACGAGGTAAGCCATCATGCATGCATGTATGAAGTTGATGGTCGAGTCTTTGATGATGTCGAATTGACCATTTTCACGTTACGAAATGCAATGCATACAAAACGACTTTTGCGTCTGAAAAAATAACTTTTCTACTGATACAGCGATTATTATTCAAAACATATTTACAAGATCCCGTTGTTTCATGCTATATAGCAACAAGGTGGTGCTTTAGCTATTAGCCAGCATCCTATTAATCCTAAATAGTATCTTCTGCCGAAGATCTTATTCTGTTCTTTAATAAATTAATGCTAAAGCATACTTGGACAATGCAATATATTTTTGTTGGGACGATCCAGCGTAATTTACAAATAGCATAATTTTTACGGTAATATAGGGCAATATTAAACTGGTTTCTGTTTTGAATTAAAGTTACAAAAATAAACTTTTTTGCGCAAGGAGTTTGCATGCATGTTAGACTTAAAAATAAATAAACAGATTAAGTTGACTGACTGTTTCACTTTTTCAATTATATATATATATATATATCTCCTCGTGTATGTGTGTCTATCGCCACCAGTGATGATTACGTAGATATCCTGCAAGTAAATTTAAAATTTTGATTTGCAATTAGCATTAGTCCTACCACAGCACCACATTTGGTTTAATGATGTGAAACACGATAATATATGTAGTAAAATCCCCCTCCCATCAGCTTGTAAAAGATGAAGGTACATCTGCTCATCCTGCTTTAAATTATTCTGGCAACAGAGCTATCTAAATTACCATTTTGAAAAGAGTAGCCTGACTAAAACAGCTCTCTCAACTGCGACATTGACATGGCACCGACTATTATGTTGACCCCATTTCGGTTTGTAACGATGATGATTATGTCACATAAACGTTTTTGCATATTGTTAAATGGAATTGTGAATAGAATAATAATTTTACTGGTAAAAAACGAATATTATCTACGATTATTTTTGTGAAGCAAGTTAGTAGTAGCCAATAGTCCAGCAACAAAGCACCACCTTGTATTCTTTTGTATAAATTATTATCATCAAGTCCCGTTCACCATTATACAACAAACAAGGTAGGCAGGCACTCGGGCATTTGGCAACAAAGTATAATGTGTAATGAAAAATGCAATATTATTGGCTTATCATCATACATGTTTATTGCATTGCTTATGAAACGCCTCACCTTCACCTATAATCACCAAAAGCTGAAATATAAAACATAACGGAGCTTCTTTCTCTAATTCAGTCAAGCAAAACTTTACAGAAAAGATGAAGAAATCAACAACTGCGGGTTGGCAAGCAGGTATTGTGAGTTTTTTCGTTTACTGCTTCTCAAGGATTATTGCGGGGAGCTAAACTATCAACACAACTTGCAAACACGCTGTTTGACTATTTGATAAAGCAGAAAGTTTTTGCACGTTTAAATAAAACGAATGAATTAATTTAGAGAAATAAAGTCGATAAATTCGATTTCTTAATCTATCCAATTTTTTAATATTAAAGACATAATAAATTCGTGAATTTAAAAAGACTAAAATTACGCCATGTAATTCGCCTACACAATTTTATAGAATAGTATTTTTAGATAAAATAGTCCATCAATCATCTTTTTTGCTGAATCTTCTTCAACTCAAACAACAATCAGTTATCTAAAATTAGCTCCACGGTGGAGCCTCCACTGTTTTGCCATTGTTTGCTTTAATCGTTTTATATTGATTAAAGGGTATGTATGTAATGCTAGCATTTTGGTCAATGGACGTTCTAAACGTGGAATTCGCTGGAAATATGAAAAGTAAATAGAAATTCAGAAATCATTTCAATCATAAATTGTATATGGCTTCAATGAGTATGCATAAAAAATCGAATAGCCTTTTAAGCATTCTAGAATGCAATGCAGTAATAATAAGTATATGCATTCTCTTGAAATATTATTACTCTGTCGGTCGTAGAAATTCAAACATGAAGAATGACTAGCATGTTTACAACAATGCAAATGAATTATGAATGGGTTGTGGGTCCATTGCACGAGGAAAAGGAGACGAATTCAGTTATTCACGCCTACTTGAACGCCTCGTCATATTACGTTGTTTGCTGCTGCTGCTGTTACTTCAAGACATCTTCAGCTTTCAACAAAGTTAAAAAGACAACACTATTATGATGGATGAATCCCGACGCAGGATTATTTTTAGTATCAACCAGATTGCCAATAAAAGTTTAGGGCGTTCATATGAGAGACGAGAGATGCTGATGCTGCTTTGCCTCACTCGTGTAGTACAAACAAACTCCTTCTTGGTAATAATAGACAAAACGTGTTGACTTGTCCCACCTGCAAGCAGTGGACTCTGTCCTGGCGTTTCTGTTATAACGGAGGTTGCGCTAGCCAATCAGTGATTTGCCAACCACAGGTAAATGGTAGGTAAAAAACATAGCAAGCGTTTGAGTCACCAAAATGAGTTGTTGCTAGTGGTGTTTGAGATTATGATAATATGGATTATGAAAAGACACTTTGCTTCTTGGGAGGATGTATTTTTAGTTCTTTGTTGATGGGATTTACTCACGTTTGATTGGTTGTTGGCGTAGTAATAAGTCTTTTGTTAATGAGACATCTCATGACTCCCCGTTTATATTTAGGTACTCTATGTATTTATCACGCTATGTGGGAAATGCATCGATTAGCTGATTTTAATTGATTTGTGCCTTTTATCACTTTTTTGATTTCACACCAATTATTAGAGCAATATTTGCCATTCTAACTACAACTTTATGTAAGTTGTCTGTTCAAAATATTAAAACTTAAGATTGGCACAATTTAACCTAAGTTTACGCAGTTTTATGCGTAGTTTATGCGTTTTCCAGTTATTTTAATACATATGTTAATGAAGCCACCGAGCATAAAATATTTATAAAACAACAAGTCAGAAAGAATTTAAAACTTTTTGCACCATCGATTTTTTTTATTTCAATAGAATATAATTACGACAATAGCTATAATAAAAGAGTGACAACTTTTACAAACTTCTCAAAGATTGAATAAGAATTGTTTCTACCTTGGTAAATAGTATATGATGATAATAATAATCTAAAAAGTTCCATTTGAAGGCCTAACGAAAAATAACGTTGAATTAATGCAATTACTTTTAGAACAAATCATAGGTTGATTTTACCATAATAATAAAAATAAAGAGTATGACAATCATACCTAAGATGTATTCACGGCACAAAGAAATTAATTCTTGCGCCTTGGTGATGTCAGGCTTATTGTCGACAACCAACAGTGGAATGTTTAATAAGAGACCCCTATACTTATCCAGAGCTTCCCCAAATTTGCCCATAGTTGTCAGTTGATACGCACCCTGAAAAATTGATAACGATAGCAAAATAATTCAACACTGTACCAATTTTAAATTCAATTTTAAAACAGTGAATCAAAACTAATCAACCAACCTGCAGCCTTTGAATTAGGTCAGCAATGGTAATACCCACAGCTGGAGCTGGAGCTTTCTGGTCTTTCCAGTTTCGTAAAGGATGTAGATTCAAAGATGGCAAAATAGGAAGCGCAGTATAGGTTGCTCTTGATCTTGTGTAGGCTGTCAAAAACAGTTGTCTGAATGGCTCAATGTTGACAATACCTAATTGGTCGTTGAGCAGCCTACATGCAGATTCAAAACTGCCTGCACAAACATGATCAACAGGTAATTTGGAAGAATTTGTCCATTGCTGTGGGACGGGAACTCCCTTAGTAGGAGCCACAAAGAAACCTTCATTGCCAACATCGCTTGCTGCTACTTCGACATCAGGAGGCAGTTCAATGTCGTCTTCATTATCCCAACCATCGCCTACAACGTTAGCAAAATTAAGATATTAGTTTAGTACTCACCTAATTACTTTCGACATATTACATACAAATAAAGGTTTTAATGGAGATGATACTGACCCTCTCCAGCAGCAACATCTTCATCATTTTTCTCCGCTTGATTGTCATCATCCAATTGCAAATCATCATCTCCCCAACCACCCGTGGGCTCAACATCAATCTCATCAGTAATTAATCCTGTTCCTGAAGCCAGTGTAGGCTTGTTTTTAAGTGTTGGACCTTCAAACACACTCTAACAATGACAAAGAAAACAATATATAGATTAATAACACTTGTTGTTCGCATTACCCGATAATTACAAAGCAATTATAAATACAAATGGCATACCCTAGAAACTGTTAATAAAGGCCAGTTATCATCAAACAAGAACAGTGGAGGAGGAGGGGTTAAGAGCTTAGCAGTTGGCAAAGCTTTTAAATTCTCCACTTGCTCATCATCCATGAGCTCTTTAAGCTGATCGGCTTCTTCGGTCAAGCCGTGATTAACTGCAGTCCAATAAGCCAAAGACAATTGTCCTCCACTCTTGAGCAGACGGATTCGCTCCATAACGTCGCCAAGTAACAATGCTGTACAGTAATGAGATGCCACATCCTTGCGAATTCCCGCTATCTTCAACATCTTGCCAAGTTTGTCGGTGTTGCCAGTGATTGTATATAAAAACGTGAGCTTGGCAAAGTTCTTAGTTCTCTGATAACACATTTCGACAACCTAAAAGAATCCATGTAACATATAGTCAAAATCATATTCAGATTATAAAGAATAAAATACACAACCGAAGAACGCTGTCTGTACAGCACTTCGCACCTGATGATTTCCTTGCAACAAAGCCATCTCTCCAAGCTTGTCCCAGCATGCCCTATCATCAAGAGCCTTCGCAGCTTCTAGAGCAATATCTATATTGCCACATTCTAATGCCAATCCAAAACGTGTCTTTTCATCTTTTACAAAGTGCAATGCCACCTCAGGATAGCCTTTCTTCTGCAAGTACGCAATGATGGCTTGCCCAACCAACTTTGAGTTTCTTACCATCATCAAAACCTTAGGATAAATGACAAAAAATGCAAAAATAGACACTGCAGTCTCTTACTTTGGTTTAAAATGCATGCGATTTTTGTTCAAATTATTACAAAAAAATACCTCATCATAATTACGATTAATCAAGGCCAACTTGAATCGATACTCTGTGGGATCAATATTAAGCACACGAGCCTTTACTTCTCGGTCAAGGCAGAAAACCTGATGGTTTTTAACTTTGGTAATGTAGATTGGAATATCCAAAGTACGAATGATTCCGTTATCACTGAAAAGTAGCACAACATATTAAAATGAATGACTTTCTTTCAAACA
>JAHZMT010004729.1:0-21157 GCA_027743785.1 Sinhomidia bicolor | reverse complement strand
TTTTTGGTTAGGTTAGGTTGTTTCTTAGTTTGGTTTGGTTGTTTTTTGGTTTGGTTCGGTTGTTCTTGGCTCGGTGTAGCATGTTTGAGTAACCAAACCTAACAAAAATACAACCAAATTTAACCAAAAAGCAACCGAACCTAATAAAAAACAACCGAACCTAACCAAAAAACAACCAAACCTAACCAAAAACCAACCAAACCTAACTGAAAAACCACCAAACCTAACCAAAAAACCACCAAACCTAACCAAAAAACCACCAAGCATTACCAAAAAAACAACAAACCTAACCAAGAAACCACCGAACCCAACCAAAAACAACCGTTTACCAATGTCGTTTCGGTCACATTCATGCTTTACTCAATATATTTTGCGACTTTCGGAATTTCGGCTTACTTGCGTCCGAAAATTTCGGGATTTCGGCTTACTTGCATCCGAAATATTTCGGAATTTCGGCTTACTTGTGTCCGAAAATTTCGGAATTTCGGCTTACTTGCATCGGAAAATCCGAAAATTTCGGCTTACTTGCATCCGAAAATTTCGGAATTTCGGCTTACTTGCAGCTTCCATCATTCAATCATTTCATTTGGATTTTGGGTACATACATACGTATGTACAAAACGTATTAATGTACAGTACAATTTGTACATCGTTTCGTTTGCAAAGCTCGATTCGGTGGCGGGGCCCCGCCAGATCGCGAAATGTCCACCCCCAGACTGCGAATTGATATTGTCCCCTCCAGAGACTGCGAAATCAATTTTCTTCCCTCTAGGCTGCGATTTACAAGTAGTCCCCTCTAGGCTGCGATTTACAAGTTGTCCCCTCTAGGCTGCGAATTGAAAGTTGTCCCCTCTGGGCTGCGAATTAAAAACTGTCCCTTCCAGGCTGCGATTTAGAAGTTGTTCCCTCTGGACTGCGATTTCAGGCTGCGAATTGAAAATGTCAAACGCGTTCATAAAGCTTAAACCATAGACCCCAATACCCCAACAGCCTCAGTTCGTTACTCCAACAACCCTATATTTCAGTAATCCAATTCAACCCATTACTTCTGACCGTAACTTTAGCAACCTACTTGCTTTCAAATTAAAGTCAACAATCTTATCATTGACTAATGGTAGTTAACTTCTGGAAGTAACTAGAAGTAAAATGGTCTTATTCTATGAACCGAACCTGTACGATCAAAAGTAACTAGTATAACTAAAGTCAGTGTAAACACCTGAAGTACCTATTGCTGCATGATTACCACCATAGGGTTGCTAGACTCGGGGTAGCTGGACGGTAACGGCACTCTGTAGTGGGATTAGAGGTCTGAGAGATAAGAAGGGGTTTGTGAGCCAGGTAGCCTGTGTGGAAAGTCATGTGAGTTAAAGGGTACATGTGCGCAATGTTAAGTGTAACCAACGGGCCTGCGCGCCTGGAAGCTTATTTGTTTCTAAGGAGGAAAACTAGTTGGCGTCATTCATGCAACATGAAAACGGGAATTATTCACCTTTAATTTATTTTTCGTGGGAATAATAATTATTATTGTGCGACTTAAACTAATAATCCACTCCATTACATAATCTTCTTCGACAATGTATTAAGCAACATGACAACTTTCCTATCTAGTAATAGTAAAGAAGATAAAGTCCTTACAAAAGTGTGTTATGGGCCGGGGGGTTCATTCTGCAACCTGATGGGAATCTACCAGAGTTACAAACTCAACAAGGTGTAAGGCATTCCAGTTAGCACTACATGCACAAACAAAATTTCCAGAAACATATTGAGACTTTTGTATATACTTCTATGTGTGCAAGTAATAAAATACTGGTAATGATGAGAGAGTTAACTGGTAACGTAGTGCATGAACGCTCCCTAAAAGTTTAATGCTTCTTGGTTTTGGTTCGTCGGATGAACGTAATTCAGAAGACGAAATACTGTTCATCCTCGTGAAGTAATACCAATTTTACTATCAAATACCCAGTAGTCTGTCTTGCCTCTTTTACAAAAGCCAACTTCTCTCTCTGAGAGAGACTCTCTCTACTACACAAACTTACCTTTTACCATCATCATTATCATCATCGGTCGGTCTGGTCGGTCGGGCTAAGCCAAAAAAGATAGAATCGAATTGCCAATAAAAATGCAAAAGTCATATAGACTTGGTGGTGGTGAATACACACGTCTATTACGACTACTAAGAGTTTATGAGTACTACGTACGTACTCAAACATAAGACGGTATTTGTACGTCGGTCTGTCTGTGTATTTTTTACTCTTGGATGATGATGGTGACTTGTAAAGTCTTTTTTTTGGAATTTTATGTAAAATGAATGGATAGTCCTAAAGAAAAGAGGAAGAACATGAACATTTCCACTTTGAACATTTTGAATTTTGATCAATTCTTTATTTTAAAAGCTAGACATAATAGACTTCTGACATTGTTGTGATCTTAATTAGATTGTTAATAATATTTAACCAATTAGTCACATATATTGGATAACTCTTGCAAGATACAAAGATAATCTTCAAAATTGTAAGTAAAAAAATAAGTCTTATTATTACATCAATTTGCTTGCGACGTTGTGTAAGTAAACGAAGTGAAACCCGGAAGACAATTTTGTAGGTACACTGATTGAATTGGCTCTCTGACTGGATTAATTACATACTCTCGCTCGACGTCATACCGCTTTCATAGTCATATAATTGTACAAGTCTGATAAATAAGCTTGTAGTTTTCGAGTGATTGGGTGTTCTTTTTCGGTTTCATATAATCAATCATACTATACGCCCGATTTTCACCTTTAACAGTATAATAATTACCGTTCAACATCTAAAAACAAAAAATCAAGGTGGACTTACAAATTATGTAATCAAAAAGTAAGTACTGCTGTTTCCTGTGTACTGAGATTCCGACTATTTATTCCGAAATTTCATTTAATGACATTAACTACTTTGTATTTGCTTGTATTAACAAGTTGTTACTTGCTGCCAGTGCAGTATTGCTACTTTGTTTTTGTCATTGTTCAACACTTTTACAAATCTTGTTTGATGACCATTTTTGAAAGTAAAAAGTAATACTTTAGCTTACAACAGCTTGAGAGTGATTAATATTCTTTTATGCTTTGACTGACTATAACTTGTCCTGTTTTTATATCTGTTTTGGTTCAAGGTTCCATTTTTTGTTTGAAACTGCGAACGCTGCTACACAACATTCTCATCGTGCAAATGAAGAAGGGACATTATTGCTACTATTTGCTACACTTCAATTTGAAACTTTAATTAGATTTTCTTGTGGAGGTGCAAATAAATACAGTTATTAGTTTAAATAGTTTATTGTAATTTGTGCGCGTGTGGCAAAAGTAGGGATTCATGCTGTTTTATACGTTGTTGTTACCAAATAAGGTCTTCAGTCATTGTACAGCGGAAACGAGTGTGTAATTTCCGTTGTTGGTCAGGGAGAAATGGAGGAAGGAGAGGAGCTGAGATTAGATGGTCAACCATTGGAGGTGTGTTTGGATAAAACTGTAAGCCGAGTTACGTATCACGACAAGTTAAATGTAATCCTGGCTGGCACCTCAGATGGATATCTTTACGTTGTGGATCCTACACTTGGAGAAGCAGTATATTCAACCAAAATAGGCAATCTATTTATCTTTCATGTTTTTTGCCATACAACTATATGACCTATAGTGGTTTTTGACTGCTAATTTTTGCTCATTTATTTATAAATAAACAGGTGTAGATGACGAAGAAAAGAGTACACGCTGGAATTTCGATGTATGCCCAGAAAAGCTTATAGTTGTTCAAGGGAGCAAAGTAGGCATTCGAAGCGATTACAATGGAATTCTCCTCCTTAGTTCTATTCTTCAAACTCCACTGGCGTCATGTTCAGATATTGTTCAGATTGAATTAAGTAAATCGGAGGTAAAGTAAACAGTGTATAGTAACAACTGAATTTTCGTCATTGTATAAATTTCTTAACCAAGTTGTTTATAATCATCAACTAAATATATGCTCCCCTAGGCCGAAAGTCTGTGCCATTCATTGCCAACGGCTGATGCAGTTGAGACTGATGTTAGTGAGGTAGAAAAGCAACTAAAAGCAATTGTTGTCAGAGAATTGGAACCGGGGACTCCACTGATTCTAGTGAAACGCGAAAAAGTAAGCATAATTGTTAAATGTTAATCTAAAGTTTAATTTATTTAAATTAAAAATATCATTTATGTTTGGGGTCATTATTAGTGGAGTACCGTCAAGCTCGAGCTTCCATTTTCGGTACTGAAGTCAACTTTTCAGACCATGGTGAACGAATTATGGAAAAAGAACGCGTACATCCCACAGCTTTCTATTGCTTCCTCAATATTAGAGCGCTTAAATATGCTACTTCCAACGGGTAAAGGAGATCAGGATGCACCCTTGGAGAAGGCACAAATGTTCAGTGAGTCAGCAAGACTGAAGACGTTTTCTAATTGGCCTCATATGGACTATAGGTTTGTACTGCATACTGCTACATACAGTACATTATTCCATATATTACCATTATTCCTATCTTATCGTCTTTTTTCAACGTTTTCAATCGTTCTTTATTTGTAAAACATATTTGCATTATGAAGTACATATCTTTTATGCAAATAATAAAACATGTATTGTAATGCAAATGGTTTTACAAATAAACATGATTTAAAAATCTGTAAAAATAAAAATGCAAAACGTTTTAAACGGTCAAATTTTTGAAAATGGTTAAAACTGTGCAAATATCTACATAAACGTTTGTAAAGGTGGAGGTGGAGTAGTTTTTAATTGATGAATTTTTATTTTCCTGTTGTGTAGGTGGGCGTTACCAGAAAAGATGGCACAGGCCGGATTCTATCACAGTCCAAGTACCAATGGCGATGACAGAGCCATGTGTTTTACTTGCAATGTTTGTTTGGTTAGCTGGGAACCGACCGACGAACCCTGGTTTGTTCATTGAACGTTTCATTATTCTTTCAGATGATAACAGAGTATGGGATTCAATAATTTTTTACCATTTTTTTTAGGTCGGAGCACGAACGTCACTCGCCGTTTTGTCCATTTGTACGAGGAGAGCACACACACAATGTTCCATTAAGTTTATCTTTTGCAACAGGTCCAGCATTTAACGCTGTGGAGAGGGGAAGTACGCTGCCTCTGTTGGGAAAGTCTTCGTGTGCCGTAGCAGTAGTGGTAGCTTATTCAAATGGTCATATTACTGTATGGGATGTTGCAAAGGAACCAAAGGTACTACTTTATGACGTTTTAAATTGCTTGAAAGAGATTTTGTTTTTGACTAACATTTTTGTTTTGTTTCCATTAGCCCGTTGTTCGTTTCACGTTGACCCCAGAAATCATTGCATCCACAACTCCTCAGGACGAAATTATGTATTGTGATGTTGATGGAAAGTCAAAAAGTGAAGTGCTGACTTTGGATACCTTTATTCGAGGTAATGCAGTAATTTGTAGTTACGTATTGTTTGTTGGTCTTCTGTTAAACTACATATGCAGGTTTCACAAGTCTTACGGTTACGTTACAGGTACACTGGCAACTATGGGTTATTCATCATCTCAAGAACACGTTGAACTGACAGCTGTTGCAATGATTGGTTCTCCAGAAAGTATTATAGAAAATAGTAAAAAAGTTATTCCGCCATCAATTATCGTGGGAGGCTCCGTTAATAAACCTTCCAACACCTCAGAACCGCAGTCGACATCATTCATTCTAGTGTACGGTTTGAGTCCTAATACAATTACAGTTAATGACACTAGTAGTACCCCTCCTGAGGCTCCGCTAAAAACATCAAGTAGAACCGGAACAAAACAGGAGACCCAACATTTCGAAGAAGACATTTTCTCCTACATCTCTGAAGGAGACATGCTCTCCGATTCAATTAGTATTTTCAGTGATATGAATATGTCGGATGCATCTGGTACATTTGTTGTTGATGCGTCCGGTCAAATTATAAGTGGTAACCATCATCATCATTCTCACCATCCGCTAATGACGACTTCTAAAAAGAAGCTGTCCGCAGCAGCCCAAGCTAGTCAGGCTCAATCCAACAAGAATGGTGGGACTGCAGAAAACATGAATAAAAGCAAGACTGAAACACCTTCAAAAGAAAAGGAAGTTGTGCTGGTTCAAAGGATAGACCTTCCTAGTGATCTAAAACACTGTTCCATAACAAGAGATATTTTACCAACGTTGGATGGAGAGCAAGTCGTATTATCTTTAGAAAGCAGTACCAGTGGTGCTGCTCCTAATGAACAAGTTGTTTTCGGAGCGTTACTTGTGCATCGTGTTTTGTGCGAATCAGAGATGCTCAAGTTGGAGAGGCAACCTATGGCCTGTAGAAAGTTTATAACCAAAGATGAGATGCCTTCACATTTGTGTGTGATACCTCCAGAGTATGATGAGTCTGCCTTGGCTTGTATTCTGAGAAATGGAATGTTATGCATATTGCGAGTTAATGATTTGTCTCTAATCAAGAAAATCAAGCGACCTGACACTGATCCTCTTTTGACATCAATTTCATACGTTTCTAGTGAGTTCCATATATCAGTGAAAAACTTTATAATGATTTTACAATTATTTCAAAGGCACAACTAACTATACGTTGTTGATTTCAGGTTTGGAGCGTCTCTGTTGTGGAACTAGTCGAGGAACATTGGAAATGTACACTATAACTAAGGCGGATATTGATCTGCAAGATGACGGTGGTAGTATCAATGAGGATCTGAATTCTGAAAAAATCATAACTCCGTCCATCGGAGGCGTTGACCCATCTAAACTTATTGTGAATCAAATGTTAACTCTCAGCTCAATGAAGCAGTTAATGCAACTGACCTCGTTTGAAAATATAAAACCATGCTTCACAGTGAATGTGTCTTCCTGTTGGGTGCGTATTATCCAAGCACAAAAGGATCGAAAACATCCTCAGCATCTACAAAATCAAGACAGTGAAGTTACTGAGTCCACTCTTTCGTGGCGATTACAAAAGACAAAGTAAGCGTTTTTATTGAATGAAAGATGTAACAACATATTCTTAATTGAGGGGCTAATTAACAATTAATGAGCTTTTGTTTCAGGAATTCTAAGAAGGAACACATTTTTGAAATCACGCTGCCCAAGTCATCTCGAGTGGGGCATTTAGATCTGAAATTCAGCCTTCAGCCTGGTTGTGCATCACTGCCGCCAATCGAGGTCACGCTGTATCGCGCGTTAAAGAATAAAGTCAAGTCTGCAAGTCCATCAACCTCAGCTGGAGACGTATCTCAGATGAAGAGCAAGACTGTCTCAAATGAATTCTTAAAGTCCATCAACGCAGTACCTGTTTGTGGTCCCTTAGAACTAAGCTCGAATCTAGATCTATCAGGACAAGGTGGTAATGTTGTAATGACAAGTCCTACTTTGGTCCTCACAAAAGGACGAAATTTTTACCTGCACATTAGAGCCAAGTCTCTAGCAAAAGGTGACTCGCAAGAGTTGAACAATCAGGCACAACCTTCCAATACTGCTGCAGGTGGAAATAAAGAAGGAAAGTCAGACAATATCAAAGCTACAACGTCCGCCTCTAGTTATAAGATCATGTTGGCGAAGGTAAGTAATTTATTCTAAGCATTAGATATTGTTAAAAAACACCAAGAAAATATTTATAATAATTTGTTATTTTGCTCGTGTTGCTTTATCATTTCCTCAGCAAAAAGCAAACGAGGAAGTGGGTCTGAAGACTTTCAAGGTAAAAAGCAAAGCTCATACTCAGTCAGTATTTCCAAAACTTCAAGGATCTGCTTTAACACTGAAGTTTTCAAAAGAGGGCACCCCATTTTATCAACTAACCCCCTTTGGTTCACAGCCTTCATCCTCTGGTCATCAGAATCCAAAGACTGGTACAACTGTGGTGTCAAATGATGCTGATGGGGACAAACGGAAAGAGTACTTGGGATGTGATTGGCTCCACGAAGTTTCAATTACAATCCGGAAAGTGAAAGCTACGTCCATGCCTTTGGAAGAGTAAGTGTTTTTTCACATGATTACATGTTGGTAACACAGATTCGCTCTGGATCAAAGTATGCTAAAAGGGATTTTCAATTTGTGTTTTAGTTACGAAAGGAAACAAATGCTAACATCGGAGAGATTTTTTTCGCGCTTGTTGGAAATTGCCGTGTTTGATGGCGAAGAAAATTCATATTCAGCTCAGAGTGCTGCATTGGATCTCCTTGTGTGGATTGCTGCGGTTAACCTTTGTGGACCGCAGATTGGAAACACAAGTTATCAAGCAAGATTCATTGAAACTGTAAAGTCAAGGCTGAGCTCTCTCATCCTCCATGGAATTCTCTATGCCGATCGTACTACGGCTCACAAATGTGCTAAGCTTCTTGTCCTGTGTATCGAGTTAGTTAAACATCACATTAATTAAACATGCATACTTAGCTCGACTTTTATTTTATTCTACTAAAAAGTCAATCAAATCAATGTGATGTAATGTCGGTTTTTACAGTGCCGTAGAGTCGTTTTGCGCTGAAGACAAGGGCGAACCTTTCCTGGCAGTATTGTTGAGTGAAGTTCTTAAACTTCTGCCTTACACAATTTCTTGTACGTCTGCGGGTTCTCTACAGTGGTTCTTTTTAATTCTAAATCGCGTTCGAAATGAAAATTTAAGTTTGGCCAGTGAAACCCTTCTTGGACTGTTGAAGGATGTTTCAAAGGAACTGAACAAGAGAAATGATCCAATGCATTCGCTACTTCGCACCAGGTGAGACTTTTTATATTACAATCGAACTGATTAATGTGCAATTTTCACAATGGAAAATGAATATCATGTTTTCTATTACCTTATTGTAGATTTGGTTTGTACGGAACTCCATTCGAACAAGAACTCTTTGAAGTTGAAGTTCCGCCGTTTACCAAGTCTTACTCTCATCCGTTGACGTACGCTGGACTATGTGCACCTGAAAGTGCTAATACAGTCGGATCTGGAACTTTTCATTTGTGGGGACTAAAAGATGTTGATTTTCGCGATCTTCTTGTTGGAAATCCATTGAATTTACGTTGGGGAAAAATTGGCAACTTATCACCTAAACAGCAAATCCATGGACTTCTCGAGGTTGAACCATTGCACTTTACCTGTCACGCTGCGTCGGATGGAACCCGCGTAGAAAAGATTGATCTTGGCGCAAGTACCAGTTCGTTCTCTGCAGTACCACTGCCCCAACCGTGGGAACCTTTTACTACTAACTTGCCAACAGGTGAAGGTTCAAAAAAATCCGAGCCAGACAAAGTGGAGCAGATAATGATGCTGCAAAAAGCACTAAAAATGGATTCAGCAGACGCCTATTATGACGTATTATCAGATTTGAAGTTTATGGGAAATAATGTCAGCATGCTCGAGCTTCCGTACGGAGGTCCCAACCCACCAGATCATGGCGATATTGCTCATATTGCAACAATCGACCCTAGTTCTTGGAACAAGGCTGCTGGAGTCTTAACCATGGTTATGCAACCTCTTGTTGATGTGGGCGGAAATCCACCTCTACCTCCCCCACCACCACCAGTAGTTTTGGGACCTTTCACGCAGCCCTCCATGAACCATATGGGAGTATCATCGGCTTTTCTTCACAAGACTTCAACACCGATGCAGTCCCACACGGCAGTAAAAATTGCGGCTGTGCCACCTATGCCTTCGGCTGCTGCCGGATCTTCTTACGAAAACAAGAACAGCATAAATAATGGCAGTGGCTCTAGTGGAATTCATTCACAACAACAGCAACAAGATCAATCAAATGGCGGAATGAAAATGGAGCACGATGGACTTCGACTATTGCTTTCTCCGTGGCAGCAAATGATGTATGTACCACCACAGCAAGCACTGGTAATTGATAGGATGCATTCTGGAGCGAGAAGATTCGTTGTGTTGGACTTTGGAGCTCCCATTTTATTAACTGACATGATAATACCGGCATGTAGTGACCTGGTTTCACTTTCAATTGACATTTGGCTTCATCGAGAAGAAACTGATGGGCAAAGACTTGTGGTTGCGTCAGATATTGGTAGTCGTTCTTTAGTGATTTGTGATTTGCAGCCTCCTCCAGTTTGCCGCTATTTAAAGGTTTGCTCATTTTTATTTTTGATTATGATTTATGAGAAAAAGGTTTAGTTTGTTCAGTTTTTGTTTTCTACATTTTTTTAGATTACCACTATTGGTCGGTATGGAATGGGCACTACAAAGTGCAGAATTCCTCTTGGCATGTTTTATGGCCATTCTACCATTTTGCCCAGTGATTTACGCTCTAGTACTGAAAGTGGAAATATATCTGGTGATGTCACTGTATTGACACCTACCAATGTGCAGGCTCACTTATCTGTACTTTCATATCTCGTTGAGGACATTGGCTGTAGATATCAATTGGCATGTACCAAGTTAAGAAGACTGCTAGAACCGTTGATGAAGCCCGACATGTCACCATTGGATCATATGTCTTACTATCTTCCAAAAGGAAAAGAGAGAAATAAATTGGGATTGAATACAAGTTCTGACCAAGCTGTACTTTCTTCGTATCAAGAATGTATAACTTTACAGCAGCAGCTAAATGTAGCCACAAATGTTATGAAACGTCTACAAAAGTGCATGACCCATCTGCCGTCCGTTGATCTAGCCACTTTGAATCCAAGAAGAAATTTGCCAGATATTTGTACCGATAAAGTTCACGTCCTTACCGAATTTTTGATTGAGTCACTACTGGGAATCAGCTTTTTGGCTTCAAGCTCATCATTGTCAACCACGGTAGATAAAGTGATTTATTATGCAGAATTAAAGTTTTTATTTTTACTTGTTTACTACTACTTTCAGCACTAATTAACTTAACATGATGTCTCATCTTTCTCATTCACAGCCAATTCCGTATTCACTCTACACGAACATGACACAAGAAACATGTGAAGCTCTGTTCAAGGAAATTTGCGTTTCAGAAAATGGCCAGTGTCAATTGTCCACATGTACACTGATGCTCCGAGTATGTGGTTGCCAGCCATGGTGGGGGAAATTCCTTGCGTCTACAATCAAGTCAATGTTCTCATCAAATCAAAACGGCATATTTCCTCAAGACAGAGTTTTTATTTTACTAGTATACCTTGGTCAAAAGTCGCTCCTTAGTGCACAAAACACATCCGTACTGGAAAATGCGATGGAACTGTTGGCTGAGCTATTGTCTCCAGTGGAGGACAAGACTTCCTTCTTACGGTCAAAAATCGACATGACTTTGTTGGGTTGGGTGGTTATGTATTTGTGCTTGTGTCTTGATGGTGTAAACTGCACACTGACCTCTTCATCATCAACTCCTACCTCGAATGGAAATAACAAAGGAAAGGAAAAGGAGGTTTCTTGTATGTCGTCAAGATGGGATTTTATTCAAGGTGAAAGTGCGTTATACCGCAAGAGTGGAAGTGCTTCTCGTTTGTCGGGAACTAGCGGTTTTAAGCGAAGAATACAAAAGAAGCTTATGGCGACAAAGCAGAAATTGGAAGAGCTGGATAACGTTGCCGCAGGTCTTGGATATGCAACGCAAATGGTAAGTTTACTTGTTTTGCGCTGCACCACGTGTATTTTTGTTCATCAAATTGTCAAAATAAATTATACGCAGCAATTCAAATCGGTTATATTACTTTACTTAACAGCAACAGTTGGGCGGTTTAGGTAACAAGCTTTCCGCCTTGGGGAATCAAATAGAAGCCATAAAGCAGAAGCAAGCGACTTTAGGAAAATCAATGAAATCTCAGGGGACAAAGCATTTTAAGGATCTCCTTCAGATACGTCGAAGTGAACTCCTCAATAAACGTGGACTCCTGTCAAGCAAAGATATCAAAGAAGAATCTAGTCCTCCAATGGACGTTGAAATAAATCTCAATCTAAGTCAATCCTTGTGTCTGACCGTCGCTAAAGGATTAGGTCTTCTTCTTCTAAGAATGGACTCAACTTGTCACTCAGACGTATATCTGATTGTATGTAAAGCACTTGCAAAAATAGCTACATCATGTCGACCTTCCATTCCCCTTGGTGCAGTTTTCGATGTTGAACAGTTGGTCTCTTTAATTTGTGGTTCATGTGGAAGTGATTATGTAAGGGAGCGCAATTGGTCTTCAAGTTGGGTATCTCACGCCACCATATGTCTAATTCAAGATATTCTTGAAGGCGAAAAGTTATATCCCTCGCCATCTGCAGCAAGAAATAATGGTGAAGATGGTGCCGCAGCTATAATTCCTACTGGTGGAAGTGCAGGTGATGCTGGCGTTATTGGGATGGCGGAAGATATTATGGCAGGAGTAACGGAAGAGGCAGTTGCAGCAGCTGCACAACAGGCAATGCAAGTGGAAGATATGTGTGTAGACTCTGTAGATTCTGACGCAGTAAACGAAATGTTAGGTGGAATGTCTGATCCCGCTAATATGGAGAGTACGGTTAGTCTCGATTCTGAGGATAGTGATTTCGAAGATATTGAAGTGATTGAGTTTGGAATGATGCCGGATGCTGCAAAATGCCCTGGAATGGGCCCTAATGGAAACGGAAAAAGATCTGGTGGAGCTCCTAAAAAGCTTTCACCGTGCACAACAAGTATATCGTCAGCGCTAGATGCAAGATTAGAAAGTGGAGTGGAGAGTACAACGGAAATAAGATTGAGGTTGATGTCGGTGGTCGATTCGGAAGTTCTTGCTCAATGTTTGAAGGCTCCTGTAGAAGTGCCCGCTGAGATTTTGAAGAATCTTCCATCAGTCAAAAAACGGGGACTACCCGATCTAATCCAGTACAGCGTGATTCCTTCTCAGCAGATTCTTGCAAATTGCTTTGATAATATTTTTGATATGCTAGCGTCTGAGGTTCTTACAAGACTACTTAATGAAAATGAATTTTTCAAGTTAGAATTAGAATAATTTAGAATTAAAAAATATGTTAATATGGTGTGTTGGTTTTTCTAGAATTGCTCATTGAACATTGCAAAGGTTCTCCAGTTATGGATCACAATTAATACAGAATATCCGACAATAGAGGAGACCCATAATGTGAAACCTGTGATACCTCTATCATGTAAATCCCTTTCCTCACTAATGTCAGCTCTAACAAAGTAAGTGAAAGCAAAATACGAGTTGGTCAAATCTTTATCTTATCCTTATGAAAATATTCTTAGTGCATTCGTATTTTTAAAGACCACTTTTTAACGTTGCATTTCTCTGTAGGAATGCTAGTGTCGGTATTCAGGAATGGGGCTTAGCTTTCCAGTGTCTAGCACTGGCAGCTAATCAAAGAACGCTGAATTCAACCACCGGGCACTGGTTATACATTATGACAGACAAAAGTTTTCCAGAAATTATTTTAAAGTTTATCTCCGGATCGGGTATTAATATTCAAAAGAACCATGTTGTCTCTGCTGGTCCAACTGTTTGTCAACACTTTTACAACTTTCTACTCCGACTTCGCCAACTCAGTAACGACAGTGCATGGACACCATGTTTGAAAGAAGTACTGCTACGTGTGTTGGGCGTTTTCTTGTCTGGTCCATTCCTAAATACTGAATTTCCAATGGATGCATTCAACAAGTTTCTGGACAGAGTGACATGCCCTGATTTATCATATGAGAATCCAACAACTCTCATTTCGGTGATTCAGTCTTTTGGTAAGCCTTCTTAATTCAGCTAGTTTGAAGATTAGGGAATAAATATACTAAAAATCAACATGTTTCTTTTGATTTTCAGCGTCTGCTCTTCACAGATTTGTTTTCTTTCCAAACAAACTTAACATTCGTTCGTCAGCAGAACTAAAAGCTGGTACTGCTGCGACTGTTGCTCATGCAGCGGCCGGAGTAATCGATAATAAATCAGGAAAAGCACATACTTTGGAAATGATCATGTTCCGTCTTGTAACTTTTATGGCTTCTGTAGTGAGCCTTCCCTTTAAAAACTTTGTTGATGTAAGCACGTTCTCTTTTCGTCAGTATAAACTGTATGTAACGCCCATTAATTCATTTTGCATTATTGTAAAATTGTATTCTTTTTCTCATTTTAGAATGGTGTTGAAGTCAATGAGTTTCTTAAGAATATGTCAATTGCATCCAGTTTCAAAGATTATGAAGCAATTTTGAAGGATAGTGTCACAAGTTGTGCGAGCACTCCTCCAAGGACGATAGCAGATATCTTGTTGCAAATGGAACCAGCCATGATGCGAATTTTGTCGGTACTAGCCCACCCAAATGGAATTAACGTTTTAGTGAGTGGAGACCTGTCCAGTGCCTTTAACATTTTAGATACAGCTGCGCCTTCTACAGTAGTCGATGCTGTAATTCATCTGTTTAGTAAACTACATGCTAATTGTACTCAACCAGAGTGGATGATACGCCCTGTGTGTCGATTTTTGTCAAGTAAGAAAGCAAGAATAATTTTGCAATAGAAGGCAATAGGCAATCAAGTTGCCTATTACTAAAGGTTGAAAACAGTCGTAATTATGCAATACCATTGTGTTTTGTCCCATAGCTTCTCCATTTGATGACTTTTACTGCCCGTTGATGGTTTCTGAAACCTTTGTCTTAATGGTCTTGAAAGTGATTAGTAAAGAAGAGTACCTAAAAGTTTTCACTGAAATGAAATGTGTAGAAGTATGTTTTACAACATTTTCATTATTTAAAAAAAAATATTCTTTGTATTTGAAATTATCTGTGTAAATATTTCATGTCATTGTTTTTGCGCAGGCCGTTTGTGAGAAATTAGTAAACAGCACAAAGAAGTTCATAAGCAGTTGTCCAACATTTGTGTCCATTTTGACTCAGTACATTGGAAGAACTGATGCAAACGCCATGTTTGGTCAAAAGAAGTACGGAGGTGAATCGATTGAGCTTCAAGATGGACTAATAAATGTGGCCCCACTTGGCACAATCACGTCCACAAACTTTTCCGCCCATCCCTCAGAGGTATTGCTTCAAGCAACTCCTCCTCATCGACGTGCTCGTACTCCTGTTTGGTCGTACCATTTCTTTCCTGAAGAAAGTTTCCTCGAGTTGGTTATCACTCTACCTTGTGCAGTTCTTCTCAGAGAAGTCCAGATTGTTCCACATATGACTTCATTATCAAGTAAGACCAGTTACGTGATTTTTGCCCAATATATTTTTAATATTGTGTACAACTATTAGTTAATTGAGTTTGTTCATTTTATTGGACTCGGATTAGCAGCCTGTCCTTCCGCCGTGATGGTGGAAGTGTCACGAGAACGAAGCAATATGACATTACCAATGAGTCCGCCTGTTCAATGTGGAGGATTGTCCAATATCAGCATACAGTTGGCTCAACCAGAGGTTGCACAGACAGTACTACTTCGACTCTTCAAACCCAAAGATTCAAACAACTTGGGTCTGTCGCAGATTCGACTTCTTGGATCAACTACTTTTAGTGAGGCAGCTTTACAAGGTCTCTCCTCGGGAGACAGTAGTCGATCACTGGAGTCAAGGTAAGAACTTTAACACTATAAAACACATTTAGTTCTCATTTGGCAGTTAAAACTAATAATAGTTTTATTTATATTGTAGTGCACACTGGATGTACATTTTGGACAGAGCGATTAGCACCGCAGAAGGAAATCCGCAACTTTACAAGCATATTATTGACACCGCCGTGTCTACTCCAGAAATGTTGGAGTCATGTTATTCCGCGCTTGTGGCTCCGGTTACCTCTGGAAAAAGTAACGACGTATCATTAACTCACGCCGCATCAGTTCTGTTCCATTTTGGAAAGTATCATAAGGAAGTTAGCGAGCAACTTATCAATGCTCTAATTGGACCGGTTCAGCTAGGTTTATCACATGGTTAGATTTAGTAGATTCCAGCCAGCAGAACGTCATTGTTGTTATTTCGTATTGTTAATCACGTGACAATGTAACTTTTTTTTAGGTTTATCAGCCAGTTCCAACAACCAGGGTTCCAACGGACAGTCACAACTTAACACAGTCGTAGAATTACTGTACAAACTGTGTTGCAATATACCCGAATGGGGACATGCTAATCTTTTGGCTGTCATTCGCTGGCTGGAAAATTGTGCAGATGAAGCTCTTTCCGTAAGAACTTGTCGATTTGTCTTGATTAATTAAAATATGTTGAGGATAAATAATGAGTTGTAAATCCTGCGACCTTACAGAACGCTTCTAGTTTCCGAGCAAGTGGTGCAGTGCCAGAATACATTCAAGCGGTGTCTGCTGCACTTTGGTCTGTCGCGGCGACAGGAAGAGTGGATTTAACAAAAATTGCGACGCCGTATCTTTTGAAGTAAGTTGTTTGATGACAGCTTCTTTGAAATGTATATAACTTTTTCTTGTACTTATTTTTTGACTTTTTTAAAACTGTTTTCATTTTTTGATCATAGAAAACTCTACAATTGGTCATTGAAATTAGAGCCCAAGTCAGACCTAAAGTCGATCGTTGACCACATGATTTGCTCTGTATGCTTTTGTCAGCCGTGGTTATTTGTGTACCTCATGTTTAGTATGAATCTCATCAAATTGTCTGAAGGAATAGGTATGTTATATTTAACCGCAAAGTGTCTAAAGATTTTTTTTGCTAAAATGATGGTTTTTGTAAGCGAGGTTGACCGTTGTGTTATTCTAATTGTATAGATCTCAGTGGCAGCTGCTTCACAGACTTGCTCCAGCAGTGGTACGACGAAGGGAGCGTTTGGGGAAGAGTTGAAGTTAAAGATCCGGCAAGTCTGAAAACAGAGCTTCATCCAAGCATTCTAATGACTCTTGGAAGAGCTGCTCAGTCTCCAGCTGCGTCAAACAATCTCAAAAATTCGTCGCTTTTAGAAGCTTTGAACACTTCAATTATGGGTATACATTTTTTTATTGCTCAAAATATCAAAATATATCAGTATATGGAAATATTTTAATGTTGTGTGTTTTCGTCTTTATAGATTTTTGGAATTACTACAACAGCAGTACGTGGATGACTGGAGCATCGTTAAGTACAGAAAGCAAGCAGAAGAGCATCATAACGCCTACTCAGTTTGTTGGCATTCTTACATTTTACGGAGAGTTGTGCAAAGTGAATGAATTTAAAAGTTGGTTTGGAACACATGGCGCTGGTTTTTGGTTACCCGTCCTGAACTTGCTGTCCACTTTACCTGGCAGTTTAAAGTCTTCCTATTTTGGTACGTATGTGTATGATATTGAGTCAACTGTGATAAACTTTCTTGCCAAGTGTTGTTGGACTCATCCGGAAAATCAAAAGAAAATTGCTACATGTCTACGTGATATCATTTTAAAACAAAAGGCAACACCGCACAGTAAGTTGCAATCATCATTATGTTTCGTAATCTCTTCAACTTAAAAAACTGCTTTTAAAATGTGAACAAAAATTTCAAGAAAATTCTCCTGTTTCCAGAAGCTGTATTTCTGCATTCAATGTCGTCCTTTTGTCGCCGCTTACTAATTCAGCTGCTTCTAGAAAATGAGAAAATTGTCGTTCATGTAAAGAGCGAAAGCAGATTTCCTCTCAAAATTCCTGGAACTACTGTGCCCTTGAAAGACCGTCATCCGTGTATGGGAGTAAATGGTGGGGACCGTGTGTTTTACGCTAGTACACAATCTGCTGCGTTTGAAATGCTGCGGCTGATCGGTAAGACTTTGCTATTCTGCATTGATTTAGTTTTTCTAAATTACGTAATTTTAACGGGATTAAAATTTCTTACCTTCATCCGTAGAGCCCATTGGTATGAAATTGGACAAATCTGGCAATGCAAGTGATGCTAGTCGACCAACCATAATGCCTAAGAAGGATGGTCTTGTAGAAGCTGGACTGGAGATGATTGATCAGATCATAGGGTCAGTTGCCAAAGACAAACGTGTTACAGCAGACCAGCGGCGATTGATTAAAACAGCCTCGAAAAAATTAAAGCCGGATAGTCTTAGTGAGGGCAAAAGTGCTAGTGAAAGTCCTGAACTTAAGAACAAGGGTCCCAAACTTGTAAGTATACACTACAAAGTTATTTTGCTTATTCGCATTTACTACATTTACTACTACACCTTTATTGGCATTGTATAACTGTCTCTGTTTAATATTTGAATAGCTTTTGGAACTAGAAGAATATCCGGAAGTGAAAGTTCCTTTACAGTTGCCACTAAACACGCTTTTAGCGGCTGTACAAACTAGAGTTCCATTCCTTGATGTGTTAGTATTTTCTTTGCGAACTGAGCTTTCAGGTTAATAGTGAATTTATGCATTTAATTTTCGTATTGTTGGTAATTCCATCAATAATAAATTGTTAAAATGTTTCCGCTTTCTTTAGGATCATCATCAAATGAACTTTCACCCTCTTCCTCATCTCAATATATATCCGAGATTGACGACTCTGCACAATTGCAGAGCAACAATATTAAAGAAAAACGTTCGAGAAAAATTCCTGATATATTTAATGTCAGTGCTGTGCCGTCAACTATAGAAGTTTTTAGTAGAATGGGAGGATTGGGATTGCTAGCCAAACATTTACCTGTTGTCTATCCGGACACTTTACGTCAAATTGCTGTGGGCACAAAATTTACAGGCTCCGTTGGGCTTGTTATGGGGGTTGATAAAGATAGTCCTGTCACAATGCATACGGATGCGGAATGGGTAAAAATCGAGAGCACGGACGACTTTTATGATGTAAGGCTTTAAAAGAAAATGCAAGTCATTCTTAGAAATAGTGATTTGTGTTGTGATGTTGATTTTCTTTTCTCGTTGATCTCAGGACATGATGGAAAGCATAGTTGCTTCATCGACACCTATTCAGAAAAAGAGCGCTGGATTCCGTCACTTTAACCCAACAACAGGAATACCTCCTCATTCGATGGCAGCCTTTGGTCTCTTTTTGAGTCTTCCAAGATTTTCAGAGGTGCTACTTGGTGATCGTGTAGGGGCTCAATGTATGCTAAGGCTTGTCATGGGCGTTACTGATGATGCTGATGGAAGTAAGTTTATTATTTCAGTAAAAATTGCTGCTTTATTCATGTTTCATTTAAAACGTGACTAAAATAAGTGTTAAATTCGTGGTTTAGATGATATTTTTGCAACTGCGGTAGCTAAATCGCTGCCCACTCTTCCATTCCAAGTTCTTCGCTGTCTTTTAGAATTCCTTCCTCTTTCAACAGAGGAAGGTCGACATCTTCGACGTGCCATGGTGGAGTACAAAGCGATCCATTTTATCCTGGCGTGTCTAGCTGTTTTTACCCATCAGCAATGTGATCCCTCATTAGTTCCAGGATTGCAGCATGAACTCGTCATTGCCGCAACAAAAGCGCAAGGAGGATACGAAAAGAACAACAAGTCTGATGACAAGTCTCATGTTTACTGGGCAAAAGGTACAGGATTTGGTACTGGATCTACGGCACAGAGTTGGGACGTGGAGACAGCCTTGCAGAAAAAACGAGCAGAGGAAGAGAATGTGACATGTCTACTGCAGGTTCTGTCTAGTTATATTAATCCTCAAGCTTCAAAAATTTCTACTGAGGATGGAAAGGCTATGGAGCTTTCACCACCGGCTCAAGCGGGAAGTAGTCAAGAAGACGAGTGTAGTTTACCTGGAGAAATGGCACTTCTTCTTAGAAATTCTTGCCTATTCTCCGCAATTTCTGGATATTTAAGAAACGATTCTGTGTTGGATATGGCTCGCCATGTTCCTCTATACAAGTCTGTTCTTCAATTCTTGAGATCTCTAGTATCAAGTTCTCAGCTTTTGCCATTGCTAGCGCCTTGGGAAAGAAAAGTATCCTCGAGTAGCGATGAACAATCCATCTCGTCATTATTAGTGAAAATGAAAGAAGTTGTGGATAATTATGCTAGACGACTTACGTAAGTATTGCCATTTTTATACCAATGTGTATTTAGGGATAAGTTGTTAGGACCTGTTGCTCATCCTTTGGTTTTTTCCTTGTTCAGTGTAAATACGAAAGGAAAGACGAAAACTAAACAAACCTCAAAAATGGAAGACTTGGAGGATGAGGGATTGGCACAGCTAATTCCTGATATTCAATCAACTGCAACACTTGTTGATGTAAATATTGCATTTATGACCATTCCAAATCGATTAAGTGATCATTTAGCAATGATAAATTATACATATTTTCTTTGTTGAGCAGAAGGCGGTGACAGAACTAATCATAAAGCAGGGTCCACAAGATATAGAGATGGGTGAAGACGGAGCTGACAGTTCCTTGGCTCTCACTCCAAAAACACTTGATGAAAGATACATTGACGAAATAAAAAAGCTGCAATTTGGTGAGATTTTCACCGAGTCAAAATTAGTATAAATTATTACCATTGAAAACTTTACAATAATGTACTTTTTGTAATTTTTAATTCTAGCATTTTACGAAATGATTACCGAAGAAGAGGAAACGGGTGGAGTTCGCTTTGTCGTTCCCTATCATTATGAAAGCAATGTACGGACAAACTGGGGTCGCACATTCCCAGCAAATCCACAAATATTTATGAAGTGTGTTAATAAATGTATCGGAATTAATCATTACATTTTATTGTTACAGGTTTTGGTAGCTATTCAGTCGTTAATTTTAAATGCTGAGCCATACTTTAACGAGCCAGGATATGAAAAGTCACGAGGAACAGACGCCGGAGAAAGAAGTTCTCGTGAATACAACGCTGGCATTCAAATCGCCACTGTAGAATGGGCAATGTTAGACCAACTAAGAAACCCTTCTCCGTGTTTTAAAGATGTATGTAGTCTTGATGTAGACTATGAAGTATTATATGATTACAACATTATGTATTGCATTGCTACTTGCTAATTAAACAAACTAAATTTTCTTTATTCTTCTTTTGTAGGTCATCCAAAGACATTTTTGGATGAAGAGAGGAGAAGTTTTGAGTCAATGTGAAAAATGGCTTGAAGATTTAATCGTCACTTGTAAAACTGACAAACGTGCTGGTAAAAATGTCACTGGAGGAGCCGATCCTGTGACCGTTTTTAAGGTAGGTGCTGCAATAATTGGTTAGATTCGTCCGTTTGTTGACATTTGTCCTGCACGTTACAATTTTTGTATGTTGCTTTTGTTTTAGAATAATTTGTCGCTGCTTCGTAAAGAATTCCTTAATATGAAACCGCCAGAAGGGTTGGAAGATCTAGTTGATTTGTGTCCGCGTAAAAG
>JAHZMT010004728.1:0-19649 GCA_027743785.1 Sinhomidia bicolor | reverse complement strand
GGTCTTGATACAAATTGTATACTATATTCGTTAACCTTATTTTCTCCTGTGAACCTGTGCGTGGCCTATTTATAGTTTAAGCCTTCCTTACCAATAAGTATATATGAGATTACTATGTCGCTTACAAAAATATTTTAAATAGTTTATAATATTGCTTATTTAATTGAGTTTTTAACCGACTTGTGTGGATTATAAAGCATAATCATAACAATAATATGCAACTTTTTGCTATGTCTGCATGTTTTCTGTCTGGTCTTTGTATGTGTATTTTTATTATAAAAAGCCGCTTAATCTTCATTAAATCAACATGAAAAAAATGCAAGAATTTAAACTGACTTCTTTTTTTTTCCTGAATTTTGATTGTTGTCCTAATCAGTACCAAAAATGATGAAAGAAGCCGACCGAACTGATCATATTACGCGTTATGTGCCAAATTGCCAACAAAGCAAATATACCAAATAGTAATTGCCTGCTGAATGGTGACTGTTTTATTGATGATATTTTTTTGATGTGTTTGCTGAAAAATACATGACTTGTTTACTTGTAAAAATGTGTTATCTGCTTGTTGGTCATGTTCACAAGTTTTTTGTGTGTTTACAAATCGCTTGTAGATTTGCAGGAATAGCTACTGGCCACTACTACGAGACACCAGCGCGGTTGTGATGTTTCTGCTTCTGATTGAGCGTTTGTTTGAGTGAGGGGTAATAAAACATTATGTTGTCTGACAACGACATATATAAGCACACAAAAACTGATAAGCGATGAACAAGTAAACTATGACAAACCCATAATACTAATGATAAGAACAACGGTTATATATATAGATATGTGCAGACTCAAGCGGACAAACTTTTCCTCTCTCTAATTCATGTTATTATGCAACAATTGCAATGTCGTCTTTTAAATTACCGTTGCTTTGTTGCTGCTGTGCTGGTACTAATTTTTTTTAGTTTATCAGCAGCCTCAGCAGTATTGACGGTGGTGGTGTCGGTAGATAAGTCAAGCACAAAGACAAATTGATAATAGTGTTATTATCAGCGTCAGATAAACCAAAATAAAATTGTGCTTGTTTCTTTTAAAACGTGACAATTTACCGCATCATCATCCAAAATAGTGCGCGTTGAGGTCAACTTGCCTCCCTTATCAGCAAGCAGAACTCGAATGCTGAATGTTTTGTGTGCGCATGGCAAACAACAATAAAAAAGCGTAAATAATTATAAAATTTCATCGGGTTATCTATCGTGGTGGTGGGTGATGCTCGTTTGTCGTGCTTTGACGATTGATGATGGTGTGATGATGATGACACTTTGTCGGTGATTTTCAAAAGGATATCAGTCGCTCATTTCATACTTTCTGCTAATCCGTCTTGTTTTACATTTCTTGTACATGCATTTTGCTGTCATGTTTAACACTTTTTTTGTAACTCAAGAATAACAATTCATTTATTTTACAAAATTCATGAATTATTATTATTCTATGAAATCAGACCATGAGACTGGTTATCAAAAGCAAATATAATCATGAGCATGGCATTGTCAATTTTAAGTTTAAAACGTTTAGCTACCGGAGTCTTGTTTTACAATAAATTTGTAAAAGCATGATTAATCCTCAATCGTACTTGACTATTTAAATACCTATACATAACTTACTGAAATTAAAGAGAAAGTGAGGAAAATGGGTATGAAAAAAGAAGCGTTGAAAATTGGATACATACTTACCTCGTGCGCTACTGCCAAAAAAATGATGGGAGGCTGAATGGGTTTGATGATGAAGAGGTGATAATGAGGTTCCCAATGCTTTGTTACTGCTGCTATTGTTGTTGTTATTATTACTATTTATGCTACTACTTCCATACGAATTTTTGGTGTTATTGTTGTTGTTGTTATTATTTGTTGTTGCGCTATTGATTAAGGAGGATGGGGAGGTTTCGTGAGGGGATGAGGATGATCCTCCCCCACTACCCAAAAGGTTGAATCCATGATAATTACTTGCAGCAGCTTGATGCATTGCTGTGACATGATGATGAATATTGCCGACCAGTAGGTCAGCCGCAGAGGAAGGATGATGAATGCCTGCAATGAGCGCTGGGTGCGTGTGAAATTGTGCGGTGTGATGTTGAAGCGGATGGGTTGCAGCAGTGGCAGCTGCCGCGAGCAATTTAGACGTGTCATAATAGTTATTTGCGGATGCTGAGGTTGATGAGGAACCTGTTTGATCTAACTGGTTATGATTTGATGAGTTGGTGGTCCCTCCCCCAGAACTATTGTTATTGTGTTGTGTATGAAGGTTGTGAAGTTGGGAGTGATGATGATGATGTAATTGGCCATTTCCGGATTGAGTATGTCCGTGTAGATTCTGGAAATAGTTCTAGAAAATAGAAATTTTAAATATGTTCTGTTTGTCATTTTCAAAATGCATATGCACGCTCTACACATATGAATTTCTCATGGAAAAAACCTACCTGTTGTTGCAACTGCTGAAGTACATCGACCGAAGTGCTATGCAAAAGATCCAACGGATTACTACTTCCATTTACTCCACCTCCCCCACCGCCACCACTTTCACTTGCACCTGCACTTGCAGCACTGCTACCACCACCAGCTCCTCCACCTCCTCCTGCTGAACTGGCACTGCTCCCACTACTCCCATTATTACTCGGGGCTGCTGCCCCACTTCCGGCTGTTGCGGAAGTAGAGCCGGCGTTGATAACTGGATTGATCTGGTCCATCATTTTTCCAAGGGATAAAGAAAAAGAAAGTCTCCCAGCTCTTGACAGGGCTTTAACACTAAATCGGCTTGGCTTTGTGAAGGACAACAAGGTTGATGATTGTACTGCTCACTTCTCGGCTTTCACTTTAAACCCTCCAGGATAATCATAATAATACAGCCACACACATACACACATGCAGAGTAAATGATGATGATGACGATGATGTTGATCGTATGGATTGAATCCTATAAGCCCATTGTACATAATATACCACAAAAAGAGATACTACTACTCGAGTTGTATGTGCATATAACAAACCGCAGTCAGCCAACTATCCCAACTACAAGCTCACAATCTTTCTCGCTCTTCTCTCAGAGGCTCATCATAAGTACACATAACAAACGCACTTTTATTTCTCTCCTGTCGTCTTTTCGTGAAAAGAGTTGTAAAAAATTAGCCTGCCGGAATAATAATAATAATCTTTTCGTTTTTTTGGGAGGTTGGTGGATTTGTTCAGATGATATTATTATAGATACTTTTCTCGGGAGCATATACATACAAGTAAAAAGAAAGTTGTACGTACATATGAAGAAGATGAAGATGATGGCGATGATGATAACGATGAACAAGATAGCTTTGGCTTTAGAGCTTCTTTTTTTGCTCACACTCTTTCTCTCTATCTTCTAGGTACACTATAAGGTAAACTGGATACTGTGTATTAGAGTCGGGGTAAAAAGAATGTAAAAAGGCCAAAGTAGTAATAGTAGCAGCTAACAGCAGCGCACATATACTGCCACACACACACACACACTTACAAAAATGTCTTGGTTTATTATGGTCCTATATGCATTCCCTGTCTCTCTCTCTCCACACCGCGTATAAATATATCTCTTGAAGGATTTGCTCAACTATCACTTGGTTTACCAGAGCCCCCGGTATTAAAGGTCTAAAAAGGTTTTAGCCAGAGGATTTTCCACTGCTGCTGCTGCTGCTACCGCTGCTGTTGAGAAAGGCTGTGTATGTGTGAGGTGCACAAGTGCACTGCATTCGTATTATGTACCACCAGCAGCACCAGCACCATCAGCCCCAGCGCTTTAATGATGACTGTTCTGTGCTCATATGTCACAGGGACCTCTTGGCTTGCAAAAAGCACCTGCTTTCCCCTTCCACCGCTGCTCCTGCTGCTGCTGCTGCAGCAGCACCACCTTCCAAAAGACGCTTTGCTTTGCAGCAGTCCCGCTGCTTGTGGCTTGAAGGTGGTGGTGGTGGTAGAAACAGTGATGACGCTTCCGCGTATTTCTTTGTTGAAGCAGAAGAGGACAAAGTCACTTTTTCCCTCGTGCTATTTTTTTCAAAACAACAGACGCGAAGACGAAGAGATAGCTTGCTTGAGAAGATTGAGAAAAAAAATTGGAAAGAGAAAGAGAGGCGAAGAAGATATAATAAAAATGAAGTTCTTTTTTCCTTCTTTTTCTTCGCAAAAATATCCCTGTGCTCGTTTTTCGCGATCACCGTCTATTCCTTTTCCGTTCGTCCGTGGGATCACTGGGTAAGCCGCGAGGATTTTGTTTAAAAAGCTACTCTTTCTCTCTCTCCTTTTCCTTGCTCACACGAGCTCCACTAAGAGCAAAGTAAAATGGTAATCCAGAGAAGGCTCAGACGTCGATTTAACCTAAGTCCAAAACTTCTATTCATCATTCTTCTTCTTCCTTCTTTCTTTCCTTCTTTTTCTCTCTTCTCGACTACTTCTTCTTTACTTCCAATGTCGTGTGCTAAATGTGTATGTGTGTGTGTGTGTGTGCATGTGTTGTGTATGAGAAAGAACAAAACGAACATCTTCTCATCTTCTCTTGCACACACCACCAACACCAGCTCAGTTAGTGCAACAACTCTGTGTGTGTAAAGTAAGCATACTATCCATCTCCATCCATACTACTACTACTTTTTAACAGAGTACTTTACTCGGAGCATTTTTTTTTGAACAAAGTATATAATTATATCATTCATTTCATATTACATACGGAGACCACATATAAAAGCAATATATAGCATCATTGTCATCATCAGCCAACGAGCCAATTGTAATGCATGTATCTCGCTCTCTCTCTTATTTCGTTGTATGACCATATAACCATAACATAACATTCAAAAATACTGAAATAAAGAGAGAAGAGAGAGAGAGAGAGAGAAGCAATGATCCACATCCACACACACAACATGATATAATATACACACATATAAAGAGCCTGACTGACTGAATGAGTCGCTTTGAGAAAAGAGTGTGATCCAGAAAAAAAGTATCATCAGCATCAACATCATCATATCCACCTCCTCTCTCTCACTCTCTCTCTCTCCCTTATTATATTTATAACGGTAGCGGGTGATGGTGGTGTGTGTTTCATTCGGATAATATGGGTAAATGTGTATTTTATGTATACGCATAATAATGTAAACGGGTATTATAAAAAGATAGAGAGAGTGAAGATGTGAAGCAAGTAAGGAGAAGAATGTTTTTCTGGGATGCCTTGCCCCTTTCATTCCAGCGATGGGAATGCATTGGATGGGAAAACAAGGGGAACACGCCTCCGTCGCACTTCATCTCAGCCAATACTAGATGAGCCGTGTCTCTCATTCTCCCTCTTATAATAAACCCCGCTATATGTACTTATATTGTTAGAAAATTTTGTGGAAAAAGCAGAGCAAAAGTAAAGAGCATTTTCTGTCTTTTGGCTATGTGAGTAGTGCGATCATCATTATATAAAGCTACTACACGACGACTTACTATCTTCTTCCTTCCGCCACTACTTCTGCCGCTGCTGCTACCATCACCATTGCTGTTGTCGTCGTCGTCGTTCGTTTTCCCTCTTTGTATAGATATATGATTTTGGAGGAGTAAAACGGAAGACGGGAAGAAAAAAAAAGAAGAATATTATGGAAAGGCAAACATTTATTATTATTACTTTAGAAAGAAGAAGAAGAAGAAGAAAATGCATTTTCAGATGAAACAAGTCTAGTAAACGTGGTTTGTGTTCTGTATGTATGTATTTTTATAGGGATATGAGCATGGTACACTTGATTGACTTCCTCCATCCATCCACCACCGCCGCTGCTTCTGCTGCTGCTCTAGTATTGTAGCAAAGAGAAAAGAAGACGAGGAAAATCGTAGATCCCTTTTTATTACACACGAAGCAGAAGAGAAGACGAAATACGAAGAGTTTGTAGCGAGTGGCATATATGCATATATCCGTATACTTTTGGGCATACACTATGTATTTGTAGATAAATGTGTGTTTCAAAGAAATATAATATAAGAAAAGAACTGCAAAAAATTCTTTCGTTTTATGAAATAGGGTTGTACATCTTGCCAAAACGAGGTTTATCCGGGTGGTAGAAAATGCAGTTGATAGGGAAAAACGTTTCCTTTAAAGCTAACACATTACTGGTACCTTTAGCCCTGTTTGCTGTTCTAATCTCTAAGAGTAGTTATGTTATGTTATTATGGGTTTTAATACAAAATAGTTATCTTAAGTCACAGCTTAGATATTTAATTGGAACATTTCAAGCAATCTGTTACGAATTACACGTACTTTTCGAAGAAGAAACACATAGCGCCGTCGAACTTAAGTTTGTAAAAAAATTTGAATTGGTTACTATTTGATTGATTAATGTTCCTTTTCATGTTTAAAATAATTTTATTTTATAACCATCATTTAACTTGATTTCATCCATACTGGACAAAACTCGGCCACGTAATTTTCTTCCATCCCTGTATTTTGGTTCGTTCGTTGGTTCGTGCTCTATTCTCCTTTCTCTTTTTCTTGTTGTTTGGAGGAGAGACGAAGAGATGCCTGCCTGACTTAAAGGATTTTCTCGAGGTAATCCCACCATCTCTCTCATTTTCTTTCCCTTTTTACTCCAACAAACCAACTCTCTCTCTCTCTTTTACTCCTCTTCTTTCTAACAACAACATCGACGCTTTTCAAAGCTACTATAAGTTCAACAACATTGTATTGTAGTAAAAATGAGCAAGAAGAGGAATAAAAACGGAGAAAAATCGAAACGAGCGTCACTGTAAAACTAGTGAAGTAGACAGACACTTCACCGCAACCAAATATACCTATATACTTAATACTTACGTTACGTACACACTTACTTTCAAAAACTTTTTTCTGCAAAACTATTTGATACATATATACTTACATATACATATCCACTGTATACATACATAACTACTCAGTATGTAATATAGTATTTGTATACCTATACCGATTTTTCCTACTCCATCTTTCCATTATATTTTATCGACTGCGTGCACATTGCCTCTTCTATTTTTTTACATGTCATCTTGTTTCCATCCATCCGAATAAACAACAACGGCACATTAAATTCTTTATAAAAACCCAAGACGCGCTTCTGCTGCTGTTTGTACCTACACTACTTTAGAGACGAAAAAATGAGCCAATGATTTTGTTTGTCGTTTTCTTCGACTTCCATGTACTCCATTTTGTTTGTCCATGTTTCCCATTTACTGCGCCGCATTTTCTTTCCCACTTCAATTTCAATCTAGAACACAACCTCGCTGCTGAGGTTCACAAAAGGAAACATTATTATAGTATTTATCATGCTTGGTTTCATAAAAAAATACGTTGTGTTCCCATTACCATCGTCGTCATCATCATCATCATTTCGTTATGTAACATAAAACATCTCATTTTCTCCCTGTCACTAGTTTTCTTGATGTTTTTTTTCTCATTCCTTAAAAAACGTACATACCAAAAGCATTTTTTTCATTATATAGACCTATACAGTGTAAGCAAAATTTTCTGTTTAAAGTGCCTTTAGACTGTTCTATTTTGCAAATTTGACAAAAAAAGGAATGTGAAAAGTGCACATCAATATTTACGATTATTAGTAGGATAATCATTGGGAACAGAAGGATGCAATGGAAATTATCTTGTTGGCCTTTCAAAGAGCACAGCTTACTTTTAAGAACCAAATTCTTGTGAATGTTCAATAATATGGAATACATTTTCTTGGCAGCTTAATTATCTGAGGCAATATATGTACATAGCGAAGGAAAAAAACACGACAATTTTTTTTTGTAAGACTTGCTGAATAAATGATTACATGATAATAGAACAAACGATGATGGTATTTTTATTATTACTGCGCAGCAGAACAGTAAACGATGATGATGACGAGACAATAATAAAAAGTAGCATTTTGAAAACTTTTTTTCGTCTATATATTTCTTCATATTTTTTACAACTGCTTCCGTTGAACGTGAATTGGTAAGAAAAAGTAATAAAATGTTTTTTTGTTCTCTTTTTGGTTCACACGGATTTTTTTGGCTGTGAAAAGAAAAGCAAAAGTAGTTTGGCTTTCTGTTGTAATATTATTATACAATATAGTAATAATAATAATAATATGGTTGGCTCTTCAAGATGATGCTACTGCTGCTGACGATGATCATGATGATGTTGAAATTTTTTGAAGTTGTTTTGCAAATCTCTCCGGATTTTCAGCTGATTTCATGGGATTTACCTTTTGGAAAGGAGCCATTAATTCTTCGAGTATTATAGTATAACAATGTTGTTAGCACCAACTGCCGCTGCTGCTGTTGTACCATTCCTATCACCACTGCTATTACTTGACTACTACTACTACTACTCACTCTGCTTTGCTATCTTTTGAATAGATGAAAGTTTTGAACTTGATGATGGTACACAGTGCTGATGATAATAAGAACATGAAATGAGATGATCCTTAAATGCTTGCTTATAAATTCCGCGCTTAAGTCGAAGAGAAAGCCCTTTTTAGCTGAATAGATGAAGTGCACTAACAAATCATTTTGTTAATAAAGCGCATAAAGCCGTTCGTATCAAAATTGTACATAATATGCAGTGGTAGTATTATCACAGTCAAGTCTCTATTTAACCAAACGACATGGAGGACGACAAAAGTCAAATGTAGATTAATGTATTGTATACAGCAGGTTTTGTGCAAATCCGGAAGGGCTTAATTGGACTGAAAAGTAAGTATGCCTAAAGACTAAAATTTAATAAATAAAATTTTGTTCATTCAACAAGTTTTTTTTATTACACAGTTTGTTTTCTTGTAGTTTGGAAAACGAAACAAGATTAATTGGAATCAGGATTAGATTGAGTAAGTTGAAGTTATTTTGTTTAAATTTTGCTTGGATAAATGTTTACATTTTTAAAGATAAAAAATTGTGTGAAGTCTACTACCACCCAACAAAAGCATGCTAGATTGTACGGAGAGAAAACGTGCGCGTTATCAACAAAAAAGTTCAGCTTTTCACTTGAATTAATAACATGTATGCCTGTTTCAAAATGATTACTTTTTCCACCAAATTTCTCAAAAATTATGAAACTTAACGTAAATACTTCCAAAATATCAAGTCATACAAATTACTTTTCTGGTTTACAAAACTACTCACTCAATAAAATAGTCCATCGTTATTTTAATATGGACAATGCAACTGCATGCATTTTGCTCTCGTGTTCTTCGTTCTATGCATCATCGTGTATGCATGACGTGGTCATAAATTCTCATTTACCTTGTCAGCTTTTCCATTCTCAGTTTGGTGTACTTAATCCCATCTCTCAATCACCATTTTTATTTCCTTCGTTCGACCCTTTCCTCCGTCGTCCGTACAGTATGGTATGGTGTAGTAGTAGCACTACGTTTTTCTATATTCCACCAAACTTTCTCAATACTTTACTCTCTGTGTGTGTGGAATTATTGGCTTCAGATGAAGAAGAGATTGCAAAAAGGCACGCAGTAGTGCTAGTAGGGTGACGTTCTATTATAAACTTACTTTTTCTTCTTATTATTATGGTGCACAGCTTGTTGGATCCAGGCAAAGAGAAAAGAAATGAGAAAGAGATGAAAATGTGACAAGAATGAATAAGCAGACGGTGCAAAGTCAAGTTTCAAACAAAATGTCGAAATAATCGTCGCAATAATAAACAATGACGGATTCATTCATTACTAATAGAAATCCCCTTCATTCTTTTTACACGTTTATTTTTACTACTTTTTCTTCACTTCATTTCTTGTTATTTATCATTTATCTGAGATTGAAATATGTAAGCACACGCTTCTCGAATGTTCAATTTTTGTATTTCGTAAAAAAATCATCGAATATGCTTTAAACTGACAAAATTGTGAAAACTATGTTGTTGCATTGGGTGAAAACCACGTTGATTTCCGGCACATTCGGTAGGAAATACGGTTTTCGATGAGTTGAATTTTGAAGTGCTTTACTTTTTGTTTTTCTTTCCAATTTCTACTAGCGTTGTTACTGTCCCTTTCGTCCTGTATAGGGAGCATGCATTTTTAAAATTGTAGAAAAACAAATAAAACTGAGTGCTGTCGAAGCAGTAAACTAATGAGGTAAGGTAAAGTGTAAGGATTACAATGAAAAATATAAAATTCAACAAATGCATTGTGGCGAAAGCAATATTGCGCCAAAAAAATTGTAAGTGAGGATTGGTCGGCATCCGTTCAAAGAAAAATAGTATAATTTGGCTGGTGTTATTGTTGGTAATCGGGAGCAAGCAAGTTAGGCACACACACACACACACACACCAGATTTGACGTTGGTCGTGTGGTGGCAGGAGGCTGGCACACGTATGCACTACGTGATTGTGAAATGAAAAGAGCAGCACAGAAGCAACAACAAGAACGCCATCAAAAGAAGCGAAAAACAACAATAGCATAATGGGATCATGTAGCCAAAACTATTTTCCCGGTTGATTAAATCGGGAAATCCCTTTGTTATTATGATTCCTCTCCAGCAGCAGCAACCAGGCAGACAGGCAGAGTTTTTCTGGTATGTATATACCTACGCAATGGTAGTATTCTATACTTATAGACAACCAGCTATGTATCTTTTTTTCCTTCTGTTCTATAGGGACCCTATCGTTTTGTTTTTGTACATACATACATATACACATATGTATATATATATTTATTCTATTCACTGGAGAACACTGGAGAAAACTCACACAACAAAGCAGCAATACAATATGTAGTTGTATGGCCACGTTGCATCTCTTTATTTTCGCCTTTTCCTTCACTTTTTCCAGTCTTCATTAGAATTCATTGAGGCGAATGACTCCCGAGTCTACAGCACAACAACAACAACATTGAAACGAAAAAAAAGTTTTAAAAATGTAAAACAAAAACGTTAGAATTTTCGTGTTTGTCTATTTTTCGAAAGAGAAATTTCTACACAGGCAAAAAGCCCTTTTTATCCTTACATCTGATTCCACGCAGCGAATACGGCGTTTTCTTGTGTACACTCTTTTACTTAAGAAATAAGAGAAAAGTTTTTTTTTTCAAAGTTGTGAATGCTCTGGCATACATGCTTTTGCGGCAAATGCTTGTATTATGCAACGGCACTACAGTATAAAAGCATGCACTTTTTTCTTTCATTCATTTATTCCACATCATCATGAATATCTTTACGTACTTATTTTCCTACAGAAAATGTTAACTTTTTCTTTCCCCTTCCCTTTCTCGACGTCTTTCTTTCTCCGGATCATTTTCTCTTTAGATTTCCACTGGAAATGTATTCAGTAGTTATTCATTCAGATGGAGAGTGAGAGAGGGTAAAAAAGGAAGCATCTGTGGCATCGTCATCATCATGACTGTGGGTTCACATCTGAACGCCCCTAAATATGTATACATGCAAAATAAAAAGGCATACACAATATTATAGTTTTGTGTAGGAAATTGTATAATCATCAGAAAAGGAGCGGGCCACACAAGCTGATTTTATTCCAATGTTGGGACACACTACGGCGATGATGATGATCACGACTCTGGTTTTGTTGGTTGGGTGTGGGGAAAATGGAAATAAATGTACATATGCATCCCATTACGGGTGAGCGACAAACAGGAATAAATACTCATATCATAATAATATTAACTGTATTGAATATAACAAAAGTGTCAGAATATACACACATTTTTTTCGTTTCGACATCCATCCGTCGAACAAACAGCATCACAAAACACCCGACTGATTATTATTACAATTTTATTCATTCTTGCATGGTAGATTTTCTTTGGGTGGTGGTGGTGGTGGTGACGACGATGATGATATTGGTAATGTCTAATGTTGGTGCAAATCAGAAGGAAAATGAAGACTCGCTCGTCTTTTATTGTCCCATTGTGATATCAGTTTCAGCTGAATGAATGGGAAATTAAGATATGATGAGCTGGAATGGGATATTATTATTATTATTATAGTGCCATGTCATAGAAGAAGGAAATGTTTCATTTTCTACTCAAATGAGCTAATTCTCAATCCATTTTGGGTCGGAGAGAGAAGAAATAAAATGGCTAATAAAATGTGTAGTTTACTTACCCGGAAGAAAATCGTCATCATCATGAGAAAATGGGAGGAATATAATGTTGATGTAGTACAAGCTTTAATAGTAAATGAAATATAAAAGAGATAGGATGATGATGATGATGTCTTGATATGCCAGTCGTTATAATAATAATATGTCGTACCAATTCTCCACGATGAACTAATAAATGAATGGTTCAGTAAACATGGAAAAATGAAAAAGAATGGAGAGAAACAAAATGCAACATGTGATAAAATTCCGATAACTCTTTTCTTTTATTCTGTCTGTGTCAATGTCAAAATGTTGCAAACTGAAATGTTAGTGGGTTCACCAAAAGGCCATGAGGCATGAGCAAAGTGATACGAGTTTGAGGAAAGTATTAAATGGTAAGAGAAATTTGATGGGACAGTGTCGTGTGTTTCACTTGGGAGCTATTTCAGTTTATAAGGGCCAATGCTGCTGCTGTCTTTTTCTTTGAACGACAATGCCAATGGCTAATGAGCCGTTCAAGCAAACGGTTATGATGATACCTATGATGATTGTGAAATATGATGATGATATTAAGACAGATGAGGAACATTTTAAGAGAAAATATCCGGGAACGGGGTACAAGTAATAAAAGCATATGATACACTAGACTTTAGAGTGACATATCAACACAATACAGATGTTTTACTATTTTTTAATAATAAAAAATAACCAATTTTTGAAAATTTTGTCTGACATTAAATTGTATTTAGTAACTGCAATATTTTCCTGTGTTTGCCTTCATAAATCTGAAAGAATAATGACACAGTGTATTGTTAAGATTTTTACAATGTAAATTGAAGTTAAAATTGCAACTTTTATGCTTTTAACAAAGATTACTGCATGCTAGAAGAACATCCCATAAAATCTGTCATTTAAATCCATTCAACAATCTGTTCGACAAAATTTTTTGCTCTAAAAGTAAAACAGTCATTATGAGAGAAAGTTGTGTTTATTTATTACTATTGCAATATGTGTTGAAAATCTCCACAATTAATATTATTTTCTGTTTGTTTGTCCGTACATTAATATGTAGTGATTGTAAGCGAGAACAATTTGTATGATAATCATGTCTCCGTGCGGTTGTTGGCGATGAATGAGCAGATGATATCAAAAATATGATAAAGGGATCTCTTGTTTTCATGTACAAAACGGGGGCGTGTCCGTGCCATAATCTATATGGATTTTTATCAAACTCGGCTTTGTTTAGATTGTAACAGGAATGAGTTTATGCAAGCTAAAAGAACGATTTTTAAATAAGTACTATATAGCCAAATATTAAGTCTCAGCGTCCCTAAAAAATCAAAAATTTTACGTATGCCACATTTGAACATTTCCAAGTGTGTATTCATTGACCTACAAAATTGTTCAGCATTTCCAAAGCAAAGATAAAAGAATTAAGGGAGCGTGCTAATGTTTGTTGAAAGTTTAAAATCCAATTTCCTCCTTTATTAACTTTCAAGTTTGTGGCCCACGCTATTTTTAACATAAACCATGCAACGACGCTAATGGTAGTATATTTATTACGGCTTTCAATACGTGAGTAAAAAGATAATAATGAAATGACAATCTGATCAACAGCAGTAAAGTATAAGAAAACATTGTCAAAGTGAACGATTCAAATTTTTTTTGGGCTTGGCATAATGCTATGTTTTTTTTCCTTTTTTAGAAAATCCAGCAAAAAATACAAAAGCAACAAAGAGGACGACGATAAACAGAGAACCGTGTTGGGTGCGTGCAAGCATGTCATTATTTAGAACGATCCTCTTTTCCTCTTCTCTCGGTAAAATTACATAAGGATTATCATTGTTATTTAAAGTGATGAAGATCATTGCACGACACACACACACACACATACCAGCAACACCATCATTTCCCTAAAAGCTATATAACTCTACTCTCCTTCGTCAAACTAAACTCCATCACACTTACTGTTTTAAAGGGAGATGAGATTCAGAGATGATCGTGATGATGATCATGACGGTAGTGCGTGTAGGATGTTGGCAACTTTAGCACTTGTATTGCCGAGTGAGCATGAAATGAGCAGAAGAGAGAGAGAGAGAGAAAGAGAGAGTGGTGAGAGGAGAGAGAAGAAACAGGGAGAATTAAGTACACATCCAAAAAATGATTCTGTGGGCTGTGCTGATACAACTACGTGCTAGTGCTGGTTAAACAACACTAATATTGCCCCATGCCACACTAACACTGATTGTATTTTGTTATTGCTTTAGAATTCCAGGGTAAACATATGTCATCTCTTTTTCTCCTCGCTCTTTCTCTCTCTCTCTCTCCGTATTATCTACCTCTCTTTGATATAATTCAACAATGCATGTTCTTTTTTTATATGTTTTGCTGAGAGAAAAAAACAACGACACCAATAACAAAAGGATGCTCCCTTGATGCTCCTCATTTACTCGATCCCAAAGGGACCTGCTTCTCTTTCCATTCATTCCCTTTGGTGGTGGTTTTATAATAATGTGTGTGTGTGTACTGTACATTTTCTAAGCTAACTATCTACTCTCTTCTGTATTGTGTCCCTACTTTCTTTAATGTTTCGTTTAGTAAAACACTTTTCCCCTGATTCTCATATATTTTTTGACAGCGATTTGCAAACAGTTTGATGACAGGCTAAAAATTTGGATTCTTTTCATTTTGCCTTTCTTTAAAATTGGCCCACCCAGTAAAAAACGCGAGTAAATGATATACACACGACACAGGGCCTGCTACTATTTGTTTTGTATTCTATTGTTGGTTTTATTGCGCACAGCGCGTAGTAATTATATGCATTTGTTGTGGTGGTTCCAGTCCAAATGTTTGTTGAGATCTACTTTTATGTTTTGATGATTTATGAATTTTATATAAATATAGGCTGGGCATCCTTATGTCGATATTTGGGCGAGCTGGCTGAGAAATGACGGTGATTTTTATATAGTTCCATGTCGGTATGGACATGTGTATGTCATTCGCTGAAGGGAGAGAAATGAAACAATTTATCATTTTTATAGATGCAACAGTGCAAATAATCATTAGCATGTCGTTGTTATTATAATTTTTTAAAAAAGTAATCAGGAGGAAATGGGTACAATTGTGGTTTTCTTGTGCAATTTAGACCAGTAGTTTTTATGAATCTGTTGAATGCGGTGAAGTATCACAATAACATGAATGTGTGCGAGTCATGCTTCAAGATATTTGGCTGACTAGTCGTTGACTTAAAATTGTCGAATGATTCAATGGAACAAGTGAAAGTGGCCAGTTCTGTAATGTAGTGTTGCTTGTCTACTAATTGTTTTTTTTATTTTCCTTAATATCATAAAAATATAGTTCGCTAAGAAAAAGTAGCCGGGAAAAAATTTCGGGTGCATTATTGTAATTTTAATTGTATCTGTAATATATGGATTTACTATGCATAAAATCCGGTATTCATATAGGATACATTAATAAATGTGGGTATAAAATATTTAGTAATCTTATTAAAATGAACAACTACGTAATGATATTATTTAAAGATTTAAATAAAATACTCGCCCAACTGAATTTATTTACAAAACAAAGTTATTATGAAGGATGATAATGATAGAATCTATACCAATCTGTCGATGCAGCAGCGGCAGCCGCTGCGGCGGCCTGATGATGATCACTTCTAGCTGTAACAGCAGAATGATGAGTAGCAGCGGCGGCGGTTGAAGGGTAACCTGAGTACGCTGCAGCAGCCGCCATTGCTTGTCTCCCAACTCCTGCTGCGGCTGATAATCCTGCCGCTGCAAACGCTGCAGCGGTGATTGGTGGGGTAGCTGGCGTGGTAAAAACTAAATTCTTGAAGCGTTCCTGCTTCCTCCATTTAGCCCTCCTGTTTTTGAACCAGATCTGGAGAGTTAGAAGAAATGGGAAACGGGAAATGAAAGTGGAGTTTAGATGTATGGGGCATTGTGAGAAGACACAATAAAAATTAAAAGACGAATTAAATAGATTGTAAATACTTCTTACCTTGACCTTTCCCTCTGTTAAGTTAACCCATAACGCGATTTCCTCTCTTGTGCTGGCGTCAGGATAGCGATTTCGACTGAAAATTGACTCAAGCTCTTGCAACTGATGACTGGTAAAATGAGTGCGTTTCCTTCGGCCAGTTCCTTGCTGTGATGTGGTGGTGGTGCCATTGTTATTGCTGGACACTTTACAACTTCCCGTTGAACTGTCTACAACACTGTCATGATGATTACCCTGCTTGCCACTACCACTGGAATTTTTATTTTTTCCACTGGAAACACCTCCAACACCCACTGACTCATCACTGTTTTCTGGATCATGTTCAGGATCACCTGGACTAGGCTCTAACTTTGGAATTCTACAGTTGTAGTCATCATCGACTATCTCTTTGTTGTTATTACTGTTATTACTGCTGAGAATTGAACTACTCAAATGATCCGTTATTGTTGTATATGCATTGTTATTACAACTGAGCAATGCAGAACTGGCAGCACTAGCCATCGACGCGAGTGGGCTCATACTCATGAGATTATTTTTGCCACTGCTATTCCCACTGGCCAGCACTGGGTTCTGAAAAAAGTAGGGAGAAATTATTTATTTAGATAATATTTTATAATTTAAAAAGGACACTTGCTCACGGTTACTTTAAATAAACAATACAGAGTAAAAGTTAATTTAACAACTACATACCTGGAAAGGAGACTGGGAAGTCAAGCTCAAAAAACTTGTAACACTGGAAGCTACTGGACTAGTTGACGATGACGCTGATATGGGACTAGTGTTGTACACTCCGTTAGATATTCCTCCACCGCCTCCTCCATTTCCAGATCCTCCGGAATTTAGAGACGGGGAGGAATTCGAAGAGTATCCACCCAATCCCTGGTGGTGAGTTGTGTGAGGATGATGAGAGTGATGGGGATGGTGGGGGGAAGGGTGGTGATGTGACTGATGATGATGTGGATGATAGTAAGAGTCCAAGGTAGATTGATGGTGATGATGTGGACTGACATGTGGGTAATGAAATGAGAATGGATTCACTAAAGCTGCCGTTGCATTTGCAACTGCAGCGGTGGATGCTGAGGAGGCTGATGTTCCACCTCCCCCGCCACCATTCTGATGATCATCCATTTCCACCTCTAAATTACTCACTAATCACCTCTATAATTTATTGGCCTTTACAATTATTATTATTCTCTTCTGATAAAGGGGTTGCAGTGAAAGGGTTGAAAATCTTTATGTAGCCCGTTGGGGCAACGTGAGAAGCTCTGATCCGACCGAAGTTGGAGCAACGGAAAAGAGTTTGCCTGCTTGTTCAAAAGGAAGAACGACACAGCACAACTCAAAAAAGGACAGCACAACACGACATGAATGTGCGTAGTGAAGCAGAGAGGAGAGCTCATGAAAAAAATATCCGAAATGATCCGGTGGTGGTGACTACACAATGTGAACATACATACGTACGGGACACTCTCTCTCTGAGAGAAAATGTGTGAAGAAGAAGATTGGGTTGGTTAACATCCATCCATTTGCTTGCTTCACTCTACTCACTCCATCCGTCCTTCGGTACATTACGTGAAAGCCTTTAAAAGTGTGTGGCTTCGCTTTCAAGTAGCATCCAAGCAAGGAAGCAGGCAGGCTGCAAAGCATCAAAGTAAAAGAAGAGAAATGAACATCCCTTATCCCTTCGTTTTTCCTGTCATGCTTATTATGTAATATCCTCACTCACTCCAATCTACTTCTCTTTAATGTAAAATGCAAACTGCACTTGTTTCTCTTCGTTTTCCTTGTGAACTGGTTCTTTTTTTCTATCAGTTCTCTTCTCTCTCTGTAGTTATGAATGTGTAATGCACAAGTTTAACTTTTTTTGTCTTGAAACTTGAGGAGACAGAGTACAGAGGATGGTATGTAGTGTGAAGGAGGACGACCTCTACGACAAGTTTTGAGATTGGTCGTAAGAGAAAGGGATTTCGGATACTTTTTAAAGGATTGAGAGAGTGCACTCTACTCTACTTACCAAGTAAGTGGACTTGGTGAAAAGGAAGATTATCTGATAGATCCAGTTCTGATGGGTGTCATCACCTTTCTCTTTCTGCCAAAAAATGAATGTAAATGGTGGAAAGGAGCATTTGGTGCAAAAAATAAATTTGGAAACGGATGGAAATGATGAACGCTGAACTGTTTTATTCCAATTTGTCGTTTGAAAAGTTTATAAATGGACATTTGGGCTCATCAAACTCTATTTCTTACAATAAATAAAACCGAAAACGTATGCCATTAATAGTATACATATATTGCTTTTACATGCCTAATATCTTCTTGTATCTGACTCGTTATATGATACCTTTCTCCTGTTATTTCAGTACAACTCAGGTATATCCAATCCAGTGTGGTTTCTATATTTGTATATTAGGTATTCGTTATTCTTCATTATTCGTAACTTTAATAACTATTCTTTGCCAGTTGTATCTTTGTAATATAATCTTACGTTTTTGTATTCTATAATTATATTTTGCATTGCCTTTCTTTTATTGCAATGCATTGCATTTTTACGTATGTATTAAAATATTATTATGATTCATTCAACAGTATTTTTATTTTACTGTAAATGTTGATTTCGTACTTTCAATCAAGCAAAAATACACCTTTACTAAAATATTACAAGATTGTATTATTACTATTACATTAAAGCAAAAACGGTTTGCTAACCAAACCTGATCTGCAGCACAGCAATTCAGCTTCTCTTTGATTTAATTAAAAATACCTGAACATTAAATATTGACAATGACCCCATTAGTTGCAATTGAATTGGAATTGTTGGCGTCAATTTTCACTCTGCAACTTAAGGATTCTTTCATATCGATATGCATATTACAGTAAAAGTTATAATTTACAACAATTTTGTCAATCAACTGTTGTACAATATTTTTGTTTGTGAATTTCGTTCGACTAGGACGGAGAATAGCTGAAAAAGCAAAACTTTGACCAAGCTGAGCCATCTATCGAAAGGTGCACTTGCTGGCAAACAGAGGTAGTACGGTAAACATCTGTCTTTCGGAATCTGCCTGATGTTTTCTGAACTACTACACATTATCTCAAATGGCCCCCATGCTACTGGAACTTGGAAGAATGAGAAATGAGAACATTAAGGAAATGAGAGAGGAGTAATGACTAATAATGACAAGTTTTACTATGCAGTAGGGAAAACCAACTTAGTAGAAAAAGATTAACATAATCTTTATTAGTACGTGACGTGTTTCGTTGTGTCCACAAAATATTCATAAAATAAACTAAAACGTACAGCAGTAGTACTAGTTTATCATCATGTTTGCATGACAGGGCGTTTTTAAAAGCACCCAAATTATTGATCTGACAACTTGTTAGAGCGCATTATTATACGTGTTCACAAGTTCACAATCTCATACGTAAGCACTGTGTACCTAGTAAATAAAAAAGTAAACTTTTAAAAAGATGTGACAGAGTCAAATAGGCAAGATTTTAAAGTTATTTGAGTCAAATAGGCAAGATTTTAAAGTTATTTGAGT
>JAHZMT010004727.1:0-21806 GCA_027743785.1 Sinhomidia bicolor | reverse complement strand
GGACGGACGGACGGACGGAAGGACGGACGGACAGACTGACAGACTGAAATTATAAAGTAGCACCATATGTGCTACTTAATAAATACAACTTACTACAAGCAATACGTTTTCCAACAAACAAAGCATCTAAATTCTAAATCAAAATACAATACAATATTTCCTTTTCTGAATGCAGAAAGGAAAGAGCAGAGACACAATTTTAAGGGATTTTCCAGTCCATCAAAACATTTTTGATTTGAAGTAAACAAACTGATTTTTAAAGTAAGTACCAACCAAATAGTACAATTATAGTAAATATGGGTGGGTTGGGTAGTGGTAGTCAGTAGTTAGTGAGAAATGGGAAGTAGTACTGAGCGAGTGAGCACGTGAGCAGTGAGCACTGAGCAGACGTATTGACTTTTATAGTTCCTGATAAGGGAGACCCTTATCTGCTTGAATCTGGCTGAGATTTTTATTACAAGCTTAGTCCACTAATACTGTATTATTTTGCAGCAAGTGTTATACATCTTATAATAAATCATCAAATCCGAATCCGACAAATAGTGCCCATCTATTAAGTATACATACTCCACAAAAATCGTTTTTACCTATGTCAATGTATTATTTATAAGTGAAATTTTTTAACTAAAAAGATTATTTTTCTGGAAATAACTTAAGAAATTTGAATTTTAGAATCGTCATTTTTAAGTTCCATCGGTTTCAAATCAAGCTGGTGGAAACATGTCGAATCCACAAGGGCAGGGGGTAATATTTTTTAAATAATAATTGAAAACCGTTTTATAAAATGCCATTGCAAGTGGCAACAGCAAGATTTGTCGCTGACAGCGTGTTTATAATTAGTCATTGTATATTTTCCTTTTAGCGTCGTTCGTCTATGGCAGCGAACCCTCAAGTTCAAGAAGAACTAAGAAATATTGTACCACACGATGTTTTTAAAACTACCTTCTCGGAATACAATCTGACCAACATGACAAGACTTAGTGGAAATAGTCTGAGAGGATCAATTCCACGGCGAACTACAGGAAGTGGCATCCCAACCTTAACACCTTTGTCTGCGATTGGTTCTGTTGGTGCTGCCAGCTCTGTTAGCAGAGGTATGTCAGCGTCATTTGCAGGTCGGATTGGTCCCTTGCCAAAAGGAAAACCAATTTCTGTGGTGCCTACCAGCACTTCCAGTCTGTCTAGGTCGAAAAGTTCTGTTCCTGTCAGAAGTAAACCTCCACAGGGATCGAAAAATAGCCTTCTCAGGTATCACTTTGTCTTTTTTCATAATTGTCATTCATGATTTTCGTTTCTTTTGAACTTTTACATGATTGTAGAAAAAATTCACCTTTTACTTATATAATACATTACGTACAATTACTACAATGCATTATTTATTTGGTTTTTAGAACAGCGACAACAGGTCTGATGAATACCCGAAGAAAATCAAAATCTCACGAGACGTTATCATTTCTTCAAACGCCATCAGCGTACACTCCTGCGAGAAGGTATAGTAGTAAAAAAAATATCAGAATGACTACGAGAGTTGACATTAGTTGTTTTCTTTTCCTTGACTAGTCGTTCAAAATCCCCTGGCATAATGAGTACATCTCGTAAACGTGGGTTGCAGAACGACTCGGCCGGTGGAGATGTCGGAAAATGCATCATTGCTACAAAAGACAGAAAAGTAATGGCTGAAATGTCCAAATTTGTTTTCGACTTTTTGGAAAGTCAAAATTGTCCGTCAAGACCAATGGACTTAAAGGAATTTATAGTAAACCCTACGAGATTAGCTAGTGCAAAATATGTGGGAATGGTTAAGGTATATTACTTACCTACAATATGATATATATTTAAGTAACTCGGTTTGAATAATTAAATTACCATCTTTGATGTATGTCTAAATTTCAGTTTCTATCCTCGTATTTTGGGGCCGATTCTTTTTTCTCTTATGCCAAAGGAGAAAAAGTCGATGACGAGGAGAAAATAATTGAATTTGCTAAATTACTCAAATATCCATCCACGCTTTCAAAATCTCATTTGAAAACTCCAACTGTGCAGCACGCATGGCCAGGGTCCTTGGCATTTCTTACGTGGCTTTGCTGTAGAACGCTAGCGTTGATTACTCCAGTAACTGAGCGCAATAATATATGCCAACTTTCAGAAAATGGACTTCAAGAGATTGCATTTGAAAGCTACCTTACATTGTTTCCTCTGCATTTCAGAAATCAGCTAACACCTGAGCATATTGGTATGTTTGAAATTTTTATTTGTGATTAGGGAGGCTTGAATAGCATTTCTAGAAATATTTTTACGAATATGAACAGTGTATATATTGTATATATTCCTTGTTTTATAGAGGCGGAAATGGATAATTTCAAATTAAGAGTTCGTAAGTACTTTGACATAATAATATTAAAACTGTTAATAAATATATATTTATCCTTATAATTAACTAGTAAGTACTAGACTTTCACTCACTGATCAAAGGCATCACTATCACTTTAAAAATGTCATTGATTTAGGTGACACACATGCAGCCGAGATTACAAAAACCAAGGAGGAATTAATAGAGGAAAAGAACACAAGATTGGCCGAGTTAGAATGTCTCAACAATGAACCTGATCCAGCTAAGGTTATTATATAAGAATAAATGTATAAAAAACGTATTTATATTTCTGTATGTTTTCCATCATTTTGAGTTTTAAATCAAGTAACACTTAAATACATTGTAGGAGGTCAGAGGACGACTTAATGCTGAAATGGATGCTTTAAAAGCATTAAATGCAAAAATTCACGACATTGAAAATGAATGCAAGAAATATTCCAATCATAATCATTTGAAGCTAACGCAGGAAGGAATTCGTAAGTTTATTTTTATGGTAGATTTATGTATTTCTTATGTTCAAAGTATTATCTACACAGCACATATTTTTTGTTTAGAACTGGAGTTGAAAACAAAGACAGCTGAACTAAAGCGCCTAAAGCAACAAGTTGAAAAACAACCTCTCAGTAATCAAAAGGCTTCCGAAATGAAAGGTGAAACAGAAACTTTGAAGAAGCAGTTAGAAAGCAGCCGCCACATAAATATGGGTCTTAAGAAAGATTACGAGCTAAGGCATAAAAAACTGGAGGAATTTCAAAGAGAGGTTAGCAGAACTTTGTAGTAAAAATTTCAGTGGTAACTTTTGAATTAAGTTTCATACTTAAAAAATTAAATGACTCTTTTTTAACGTTAGTTTTATGAACTGTGCAAAGCGTTTGGTATTGTGGAGCGTTATAATGAAAACCTTAGGTTTCTAAGACTCGAAGATTATTCAATTCCTCCAAACCCATTTGCACCCAAGGAACTTGAAGAATGGATGAAGGTACACATGTAATTATTATATGTCATTACATATGTTGCTAAATGAATTATAAGACATGCGGTTGTAATTGCGACGTCTTTTGTTTTTCTGTGTACAGAGTGTCTCGAAAAACTTGCAAAGATCTCAGGGGAGAGTAAATGAAATGCTGAAGGAAGTAACAGCAAGTTCTGAACAAAAGGAGAAAGAATACCAGCAGTTGTCTCAAAAAATGAAAAAAATGCAAAAAGAGATTGATGATTTAAATCAAAAACTTCAGAGTGTAGAAAAGTATTCTGAATTTATCAAACGAGAATACGAACAACAATGGACAGGGGTACAAGCTCAGTTGGATGAAGTACATGCTGAACTGTGTATTCAAGAAGAAAAAATGAACAAGAAAGAAGAGGAGAAAGAAGCTGCTCTTCGTAACCTAAACGAATGTAAACAAAGGTATGTATACAAAAACGTTAGTTTTTTGGTAAATGAATTCCAAGTGCTCCAAATTGGAATTTCCAATAGTACTTTGTTTGCATAAGAAAACCAGTAATGATGTACTTAATTTTGGTTAAAGATTGGAGACTCATCGCAAATTAGTCGAGGAACACAAAACAAAACTGGACGAGGGAGTCGCAAAGTATACAATGTTTGTTGCTGAACTCGACCAATTTGTTCACGTAAGTAACTTAGCTAATCAACAACATATATTCAAAGGAAATAATAGTTGGGTGAGCAATTTTTGTGTATCTGTTTGTTGTATTAACGTGTTTTGTAGGACATGCTTATTCGAGCAGCTACATCTCAACAGGCTTTTTATACGCAACACTTTGGTGTGAACATATTTGAAGGCTTACAGCTTGAGAATATGAACGTTGGTATTCTTAATAACAATAACGAATGAATTTTTCGTTTTTGTCTGTCAACACAAAAGTCAACATGGTCTTAACAAACAACATTTTTCTATAGCTAGTATTTGTATTATAAGAAATTGAAAATACGGGATGAATGTACATAAGGTACGGTACTTGAATCAATTTGTAAATCATTTATTTTGTAACCGTTGAGTGAAAATTAAATTCTACGTAATATTTAGTATTTAGAATATAAGCGCTGTCGTATTTTAATAACTTTGTAATTTTTTTAAAACGCATAATAAAACTAGTATATTGCAGATATCATGAACAAGTAGCTTACGCAAAGATATCAAGTATTTAGTTTTGAGCGTGGTATTGGTATTTTATTTTCATACATTCTTTATAAACTTTGTAAAGGTTTTCTATGCCTATATTACTAAAATGGTTCTAAAAATAGCAACTTTTGGCTTCCACATCATTAAAAAATCCGGATGAATTAGACGCCTTAACTAGTGAAACTGCATCATTAATTTCCGACTCATCATCATCTTCCTCTGTATCTTCATACATTTCGTCCTCTCCATCGATATCATCTAGAACGTCTAACTCTGCATTATACAATTCTTCAAATGCTACAAATTCATTCAGGGTTAGCAAATTTTTTGTGCAAGTTTTTATAAAGTCCTCATCGTTGTAACATACTATTTCAATAGGTCTAAAATATTTGCTCCGAGACTTATTCTTATCCTTGTATTCTTTCTCCAGTACCTTTATCATTTTGCGGTACGGTATAGGTTTAAAAAGACCACTACGAATAAGAAATTCATGACGCGTTTTCATATGTCGCAATGAATACGACAATGCTTTGGACGATACAATGTTTTTCGTTTCATGTGACATTTCCCTAATTAAATATTCCAACTTTGGTTTAAGAGTGGCTTCAGTCTCAAGAAATACCTCTACAGATTTGCATATGGCATCAATTGTTTCGTCCTTGGTGAAATATGTTTTTAAGAAAGTGAACTGTTGGACTATTCGTTTTGGTGGAAAATTAAGTAACTCTGGTATTATACGAACTACATGTCCCTGTTGTGATTCATTTAGACCGATGCTTCTTAAAGCGTTGAAAGCAGCTGTCAGTTTGCTATCACTAGTTTTTAGCAAGGATGGGCACATTATAACCATCTGTATCGAAAAAAATCAAATTTAAGTATTTAACTGCATACACATATAGGTAAACAATAACTTTGACTTGTTTTAAAACCAGCGATCGAAAGCTTAGTATTACTTTTGACGATTTTTCGACATCTATTGCATAAGTTGACATCCTCTGCAAGTAACTAACAAGGCTGCCCTCATCAAATTCAATTAGTTGAGGATGAGTCTAATGAGTAAGGAACCATAACCATAATAATACGATAAGGACATCTTTTTTTAAATTTTACAATAACTTGAACAGTGTTAACCTTGTAAAGATTTTCCAGCAGAAACACCGCGTCAGTAGAGACCATTGAATTCTTCCAGTTAAATTTAACCTTGATCTTCGTACCAGAGCTACGCTCTGTGTGAACTGGTGAATGATCGTCGCTATACAATGTACAGGAATAAAATTAGTTGAGGTAATGTTTAGGCCAGTTGCCAGTTTAGGTCAAGTTTTCATACTATTATGACTAATGACTATAATACTCCAAATTTTAAGAAAAAATAAACTTACTCTATATCTCCTGTATCAGGATTTATAAACTGCGACACAACTTTTGAGTGTGTACTGTTATTACCGTTTCTTCGACTGGACATGCCTCTTAAAGCATTGTTTAAATTTCTTCGCTCAAACGCGTTTCCTCTTCGTTGAAAACTAACTGCTTGACTGCACATTCTGCAACTCTGTGGTGGAAATATAAACGGAATGGAGGACAATGTACGAAACATTATTGTATTCCATATCAAAATTTCTCTCGTTATCTAAAATAATGCAGGGATTAACTGATTAACTTATAGTTTACTATAATTTTTAATAGATGTGATTTTTTTGTACTTGAAACTACTAAAATCTATTTTTTTTACTTTAGGTTTATGCAATAAACTCAGCACCGTTGGTATTGTTTTGAAACGCCACAACGTTCTTGCTGACAGCATCTTGGTCTTTGATTTAATCAGTATATTTACTAATTAGACAGATAGCAATTTAGTTATTTGTCAAGCTTTGGATAGCTACATCGAATATAATATAATAATTTCAAATCTATGTAATAATAATAATCTGTCAATCAATAATAAAGTGAAAATGAAAAGTTGATTGATTATAAAGAATGGCTTATGTTGTAGAAGCAAAGTGAAAGTAGGCAATAATCGTCAATCGTAGTAAGCTAAAATCAAAAATGCTTTCACTTTCGTCACAACACACAACAAAAATACACGTTTTATTTTTTTGTTGTTGTGTAAAATGAATTAGCGCCGTTCGTTCTCGTCTCTTTACACAACAACCCATGCCTCATGTATCATATTGTGTCGTCCAGTCAGGAAAAGGCATTATAGATCAGCAGAAGAGAGCCTACAAAAAAGTAACGGTTTGCTTGTGTTTGTATTGAATTTTAGTTATGCCACAACTTTGTTTGTGCTGACTTCTAGCTGGTTGCATTTGCATATTAGGGATTTCCTTAAATAACTTGTACATTAGTGCAAAAAATAACTATTTTGTAAGAAAAAGTTTATTTTTCAGTTTCAGCCTATGAAAGATTCAGTTTGCCGTGGGCTATGGATAGATATGTACTCAAGAAAAGAAGTAGGTATTCATTTTTCAGATTAAATGGCTTGTTGTATATCCTGTATTTGTTATATGTAAGAATAATTGTATCAAAATAGATGGGATATGTTGATTTTGAAAAATAGAGGACCTATTTAAATTGAAGGGCTTGTTAGAACAAAGGCAAAGTTCAGTAGGTGAATGCATTATAATATGAGTTTGTTCTGATTTAGTGTATTTTTATTTCCTGTTCCTTTAAAATCCCTCATAAATAGTCTAACCATATGTAAAAGGGTTAGGGATACTTGAAGGGATTTCGTTTACAATGAAATATAAATAAATACATGAAATTTCACAAGTGAAAATCGTAGAGTTGCTAACTTGAATACTATAAATAAATATGTGCTTTTTATTTGAATTCGGGAGCAGTCTTCCATGATCCTTGAAACAGGTCACTCTCAGCAGACACGTACTACTGAAAACCAACATAGACAAAACGGGAAAAAGATTCGTAATTTCAAAGTGTTCGAAACATTCGTAAGTTTTTTTTACCAGTGACTTAAAATGAGCTCTTGTTTTATTCAATGCATTTTAATTTGGGGATGCTTGTTATTGCTTACAACCAGCAATGTCAAAGGTAAGTTATTTAGTTCGCTGGAAAACTTTTTACTCCTTTAAATATTGAAAAATACATAATTTCCAAAACTTAAATACTGTACGCAGGTAGCAGTTCAGGTTGGAATGCCGATTGGTCCCCATCACTTGTTCAGGCACTTGTTCAGGTTGCCCCTATAGCAGAAGTTGCACCCTTGGCACCACAGGCTGGAATATCCAGTCCAGCCGACTTAGCTCCTATAGCCCCACTGACTGAGTCTGTTTATTCAGCTCCAAGTTCACCAAATGCTCCTCCATCACAACCTACTTCAGGAGATGCTCCAAATCCTCCAAATGTACCGCAGCCAGATTTAGCTCCCTCAGCTCCTCCTCCACCACAGTATGAATCCGGTTGGGGATCCGGCTGGTAGCACTTTTTTTAGCTCTTTAGCACAGTAGATACATTTACGATGACCTAATTAGATTTTCAGTAAAGAATAAAAATGATTATTAGCTTGTCATAAAAATGAAAACTTTTGACATTACGTCCAATAAACTTTCTTAATAAAATTTTATGCCTTTCCTGACTGACTGACACACTATATATCAATCAAGTTGAGAATTTTATTATGTTTTGTATTGAATGAAACTGAGAAAGAAACCCAATTTGATTCTGATGATATTATTTATTCCCTTTATTTTCTCATTTTATTATTTATGTATGTATTTATTGTAGTGCCGTGCACACATGCGAACTCTGTTCGTGAATGCTAATCGTTTATGAATGAAATAAAAATTGATAGCGTATGTACGTACACATGTATATTTTCTTGCATGCACGTATTACACCAACGTGCAAATAGATAGATACCCATGTACCCACTCATTGAACCAACTACTTACCGCAGTGAAATAAACTCCAATTTGGTTTTGTCCTGTGCGGAGGAAGAAAGCTGAATAGGTAAGTATTACCTATATCAGATATCTCATTGATGGAGTAAAATTGCCACATAGTTTTTCCCTCTTTCACTTCAACCATGAGCAAACGCAATATCAAGATTTGCGTAAATCCAAAAGCCCAGTTTCGTGAGAGAGCAGTGAAAAATTTACACTGCAAAAATCTGCAATACATGAGATATTAAAAGTTTCCCTTTTTCCTACAAAATTCTTTCGTTTGATAAAACTAGAACGCAAGCATGAAACGACACACATCGTCGGCGACACACTCCCTCCTTAGTCCATTCTCTATTATATAAACTCAAAAAAGCCGTGTGGTGCAGTTTGAGTAAGATGCTAATGAAGTATGTGTGCTTTCACTTAAACAAGCACTGTTCAGTAGTGCTCACAGTCGTCGTCGTCGTTGTGTACATACGTCGTATGGTCATGCCATTTCTGTCAGACTCAAACCAATTGCTCCACCACCACCCACACCTTGTATGCAGTTTATCCCGTATAATGTTACTTACTACAAAATTATAACAGCAAGTAAAAGCTTATATACATAGTCTAAAAAAGCTCGTAAAAGTATGACTATATGCGAACAAAACATGTATGGTACATTCACACCCATAAAGGCGTCAGACCATTTTAGGTGAAAGGCTTGTTATGTGTGTATTGCTGCTGCTAGTGTGTCAGAGATTTTCTCTGCGGCGGAACATCCATGACATGTGTCTTTCACTGGCTCTCTCTGGAGATTATGATGTTTTTTTCAACCGATTCCGTTGCTCTGTTCCGGTTTTCTCCTGCTGATGATAGTACACTGTACTTGTATGTGTGTTTTCTTTTATTTTTCTGCAAGGCCGGAGTCAAGAGTCAGAGCAAGAAAAAGAAATGATCCGGACTCTGCTGAAGTCCAGAGTGTGTTTGCATCATGCATGTATATGTATGTATATATAGGCGGTAAGAAGTGAATGAACTGCTGCGTATCTTGCTCTCGTTCCCCAATTAAAATTGAAATATTATGTTAATGGCCATTTATCACTTTTCAGTAGAACAGCATTCCAGATGTTACACAAGATTGAAATGTATAATTATGATGTGTGCAACTCATATATCGCAATAAGTGTATAAATATTCATGAAAAAATCGGCTTTACAAAATGTTCAGCTACCAGCTACTGTATAAAGCAATTTTAGAAACTTATCAATTAGGGCCATCACATTACATTCAACAGCTTTCTGAACTGAGCTGAATCATTTTTTACAGAATTGTGTTATACATTGCATTGGTTTTGTGTATGACATTTTAAGTTTTCAAGTCTAGTTGTAAACGTTTAAAATTTATGCAATGTGCTTAAACATAATACTGTTTGCAGGTGTAAAATTAGTACACTTGTCATAGCACAAAAATTGTAGATCACATATCAGTATTTCCTACTTTCATGTTCCATACACCTGAAATCAACATATGTAGGTACGTATTTTATTTACTAATCGTCGGTTCATTTTGCGAGCCTTGAAAAGTGTCAAATAATCTAAACAAGCGTGTATGTAGTAACAAGACAGCAAATAACATGCGCTTGTTTAATTATAAATACATATTATAATATTTGACAATTCCGCCGAATATACTGCATCCACGTTACTTATATGCATAAATAAAAACATTTGCAATTACAAACATTTTCTCTTTCATCAACTTCATATACATACAAACTCATAGCACTCTGAGGGCAAAAAGTCTCAGATAGAACAAAAAATCACATTGAGAATGACAAGGGCAGCACCGTAAATGAAATGCAGATAGGTATGAATGCAGAAGCGTGCTTGTGAAATCGATTATTCAATCATTTTTATGTGCAAATATATCAATACCATTTTATCACCCCAAAAAACCCCAACTCAACTCAAATTGTCAACGATAAATTATATCTTTCTTTCATAATGAATAAATAAACCGAGCTTTTCTCTTTCCACCCAGTTTCGTTTCTTCTCGTTCAGTTTCATTCAAGGTGCACTTGTTCTGGAAGCACGCTAAATACAAATGAAATTACTTGAATTGCATTTTCGTAAAGAGCAAATACCATACCTCCACAATGACGCCAGACTAACCCATAAAATGTGTACCAAACAAATTTTGTAACAAGAAATATAATAATCAGTTCATTCATCCTGCTGTAATTCGTTTTTAAAACCATGTTATTAAAGTACAAAACAAATTGTAATTCATGACTTCATTTTATATGCAGCTTTAAAGAGCAAAAGAAAAAAAAATACTTGTCAAGAACAAGAACAGAAGGTGCCGGTTTGTTTAGTTGACCGGCTTGTCATGATAAAACTGAAATATCAGTTCTTCTTTTTGTATCACAATGCATATTATCTGCATTGCACACACTTCTGTGTAGTTTTGATTTTGTAATGAAAAGTAAATTTAGCGTATATCTTCATTCTTTCATCACTGCCATCCAAATAAACTGCCCTGTCATCTTTACGTGAATTCGGTTTTATTCCTTTAATCTTTCTGTGTGGTGTGTGTCATAGTCGTGCTGTGCTATGCTACTTACCACCAAAAAATTAAAGATTAATGAACACTTGGTCTCCATCTCCTCGCTCACATATATGTATGTATACACATACCTTTCATTCAAAAGTGTGTACTTAGTACCTACTCCTCCCAAAATAACGTATTCAATAGACTGTATTGTCTTTTTTTCCCGTCCGTCCACCATCACCCACCACTAGCGTCATCGTATCAGGCTGTTGTGATTTTTAAGCAATCTTTACATGGTGCATACATGCATAGGTAATAATAATAATAGTATTATTTTTTTGTTTTAGGTTTACAAAATGCAAGGATTCGTCTTCTCCTCTCTTTTTTCTGTGAGTACAATGCCATTGCCATTCTCCGTCCGACATACGCGATTATCATGCGATTCTCAGACAATTATACATCTTCTTATTTTTAACCGGAATGGACCTGCCTCTGTGCCTCTTTGCTCTTTTGGTAGTTTCTGCCGAAAAAGCCGTGTATTGAATTGAATGGCATATTATAAAGTGGAGTTCTTGTGCTAGTATATCTTTATTACGCTCCATTCCATACCACTACTACTATACTGCTCTGTCTCTCTACAGACACGGTTTTTCATTTTTATGATACTTAATGCAGTGCAGCCGGATAATGCATCACTACTACTACGGCGAAACAGCAGCAGTAGCACACACTGTACTCGTTCTGCTGCTACTTTTGTACTACCAAAAACCACTATCACAATGTCTTCTTGTGCCCAAAGAACAAGTTTGTACAATAAAATGGAAAGCCGGACCCGTAAGGCTCGGACGAGAGGAGAAGTTTAGACTTAAGGTTATATTATTTTCCACATTCTCTTTCTACTGCTATGCTGCTCTACCATGTTTATTACACAAAAATCTGTATGAAAAAGCAGGTTCAACTCCGTGCGAAAGTCAGCAACAGCAGCAGCAACGCAGCACTACTAATAGCATTTCTCTCTTTCTCTGTCTCTCTCTTTACCTCTGTCGACTCTCCTCCTCTCTTCACAAACTCTCTGTCGTCTACTCATTCTTTCTCGTTTCTCCGTTCATCGCACTTTTCATAGTTTCATCTACGTAATACATAGTGTGGAAATAGCATGCAGACGATGCACTGCCGATGTTGATCCAGATACGTGTAAAATATATTATAATACTACTACCACCACCACCAACCACTACAACAATATGCTATGTACGTCATCTCTCCTGCTGCTGGTACTACTACATTTTTACATAAAATACAATAAGACCAAAGACCACCTTTTTCTAGCTAAGGTTATGTTTGTCCAAGTCTATCTATACTAAAGCAAAATACTCTGGCCAAAGCTAAACATTGTAAAGCAGAGCTGCTGAAGAAGAAGAAGAAGAAGAGAAGAAGGATCAAGAGGAAAAGGAAAGGAAGTTCGCAGCTATACATGCATACATACATACATTCTGCTGACAATAATATCTCTGTGGAGTGGAACTAAATAGGTATACTTGACTTAAACTAAACAGCACAACATTTGACTTGACTACCGCACCATCGCCGCCACCACCACCACCAACCAATATATATCGGCCTGCCTGCATACATAATACCCCTTTGCAACAACTTTTATAGTGGAAGACAGCGATAAAAAAAGTGTATAATATATATAAAAATGCACATATATTTCATATACTCTGTAGTAATACTCCATTTCATGTTATATCGGCTTTTGCTAAAATTTCATATTCCCAAAGAAAAATATCCGTAGTGCATTATATATTCCCGTTTTGCTGTTGCTGTCCCGTTCTTCTTCCCTATCCTGATCCTGCTGCTGCCTGCCACCACCACCACCGCGTAGAGAAGAGAGATTCTCATTCGTACAAAATTTTGTCCGTACTGCCACCACCACATAAACTCCAAAAGATACACTCCTTTTATATATTTTTATTTGTGTATTTCCTCCTTTTTAGCAGTAGCAGAGTCTCTAGTGATTCTAAAAGTTGAAAGTACCAGCAGCTCAGCAGCAGCAAAGTCTGAGGCAACCCTATAATATGTAATTCCTCTTATATTTTTCCCTTTAAGCTTATTTCTTCATTTTATGTATTAGAATGATGATGATGATGTTGATATGATACGTATATTTTTTTTGAATGTTATACGAATATCCGACTCGCACACACACACACAACACACACAACTTTACTCACAAAAGTTAACATTAAAATGGTAGTGGTAGTGCAATGCACTGTTATAATAAAACTACATGTTATAATGCTACATCTCTCTTTCGTACGTCGTATGTACAAAAAGTAGTTGTGTAGCCCGATTGATCGTTCGTTTGTGCTATGTAGGTATTAAATTAGAACTTTTTTTGCTAAAAAAAGAGAGCCTCTATTCTCCTATCTGTCTCTCCCTTTTCTTATATTATACTACTGCTAAGAGTAATAATATACTATACACATAAATAAATATGAAACATTTTTTTAATTGTTGTAAAGTAGTAATAATAGTAAAATAAGAAGAAGTCTCATTGTTGTAGTTTTTATACTATAACTGCTGTATTTAAGGATTTACTACTGCTACTACTATTACTCTCTTTCCCATTTGTATTTTTGTGTAGATTTTTGTAGTGAAGGTTAATTTTTTACAGAAGAAACCGTACATACATAATAATATTATATATAAAAAAAATCTCTAGTGTAGTGTTGTAATGATAGAGAGAAAAAAAGTTTAACTTGTAAGCTACTAAAACACTACAAGAAGAAAAATACACGCATAAAAATACACACCTAAATGAAAGAAAGAACAAATTGTAAATCTCAACAATTTAAATAACAAATTTACGCAAAAAGAAAAATTAAAGTGCTATTATTATGTAGAGAAACAGAAGGAGAAAATAAAAGGGAACTGAGAAAGAGACAATTTACTCATTGTTGTATTCAGGGAGAGGATATATATACATATATATCATGCGGACAAAATAAACCTGGAAAAAGGCTTTTTCTTCTGACCTGACCGACACTGCAGGTTCTTGTTTAGTTTTGGATTTTTTCGCAAATCCAAAGTGTCACGGAGAAAGTTTCTTCTTCAGTTGCTTATTATTATTAATATTATTAATCTTATACAAAAAAAACTTTTCTAGTTTGAACAAAGGTGCACAGTAGTAAAAATAATAGACATTTTAGTTTGAAAGTTCCTTTTTATCTATTCTCCGTTTTTTGAGTTTATAGGGAAAAAAATTAATCTTCTTTCATGCCATAATGTTGGCCAATCTATCCGGTCCTTAGAAGTCACAGTTTAAAAAAATATAAACACCAGTCAATCAAACGGACTTAAGTACTTGAGCCTTTCAATTAGTGACAATTTTAACGAAACCGTTGACACTCTTGAAAAAGTTCAAAAAGGAACAAAGTAATACTTTATAGTATTGTTTTACTATCAGTCATTAAACCGCAAGGTGTAAAAGTACGAAAGCAAGGATAAAGTAAATACATTGGATCTCATCGTAAATTGCAAAGCTGTTCTAGCTTGGAAGTTTGTTTGTGAGCTAGTGGAAATTTATAGAAAAGCAGGTACGGAAAAATTTGAAATTTTTGGAGCAAATCTGTGTGGAATGAGATATTTGATGATTTTTTAAATTCATTTTATTTCATTTTAAAAATTATTGCATAGAACGGAGACTTTAACGAACGGAGCCCTTCAATTGGGCACAACCACCACAACCACGATATCAAACGGCAACAAAATGAGTTTTGATGGGGAGCAAGTGACCAGCACTGCTCCGGAGGACGATGAAATTAATTCGGTACTTTGGGTTGGGAATCTTGACAGCAAAGTCACGGAGGCTATGCTGTATGAGCTCTTCCTTCAGGTGTGTGAATTTTTGTCTACTAAAATGCGAAGATTATGTTGTGATGAAAATAAGAAAATTTGTGACAACTCATAACACAGCAATGCTATCATTTTCAGGCTGGACCAATAAAAAGCATAAAAATTCCGAAGGGTGCGGATGGGGCTGGACACAAGGGATACTGTAAGTTTATGAATGTAGTAGCATTTAGTATAACTGTCACATTTACTAATACTGCGCATTATTCAGTCATAACGGCAGTTTGAACATGTTCATCTTCTGTTCCCTTTAGGCTTTGTCCAATTTGTTCATGACGCATCTGTGCCCTATACCATTAATGTGATGGATGGGACGACGCTTTTTGGAAAGAAATTGAAGCTGCAGCCTCGGCCTAATTCCATTCATAGAAAAGTGCGTGATATTTACCTGTATTCGTCTAAAATTGAAATTTCATTGTCGTTGTTGCAAAACAGGAGTGTGTAATTTTTTGGTGTAAATTTTTTCCAATTTGCAGTTAATGGATCAGAAGAAGGCAGAACAACGGCAGGAAATCATACAGCAGCATCAACAGCAACAATGGTTTGCTGCAGCTGCATCTCCGCAATTAGCTCAAGTCCCCCCAAACACAATGTTTGTTTATCAAAACCAAGTGTATCAGCCATACACTCAACCTAACTTGAATCTAAATATGCAAGCTATTCCTTTTCAAGCTCCAGTTGGTCCTCCTCTCATGCAAATCCAGATACCACAACAGACTGCTGTTCAAGCAGGACCTCCTGCCCCATCACAGCAGCCCACTATGGTGAGAGGTAACTATCAAGGAGGTGCCAGAACACCTGTCTCTGTGGTTCAGCAAGCACCGCCACCACAATTGAACGGTTTTGTCCAGTTCATGCAACCTGTTCAGGGAACAGGAGCAACGCCAACACAACAGCAGCGAAGTGCTAACGCTGCAACTCCTCAAAATGCTAGTGGTATACCTAGTCAGTTTACCCAGGCCACAAGCGGGCCCCCACTTTTTCAGCAGCGTCATCAGCAGCCCAGAGGTCCGAGACCTCCCAGGCACGGCCACCACAACGGTCACATTTCTAATGGCAATCGTCTGCCCTACAACAACCATCATCAGCAACGATTCCCTCCTCCTCAGCAGCAGCAGCAACAACAGCAAATACAACATCCCCCACCCCAACCCCTTTACTTCAATCCAATGTTTCAAGGGCAGTCGGTACATGTTGTCCCTGCAGGCTCTCCTGTTGACCATCAGCAGAACCATGTAGAGCCTCAAGCATACTTTAGGCGACATCCTCATCAACAAGCGACCGCCATGCAACAGCCGCCTCTACCACCAGGGGTTGTTCATGCTGCTAATCCAGTAACAAATGGATTCCAAAATGTCCTTTATCATTATTAACATTTAATTATTCATTTTTAGATTTTTATAGCATATATAATTTTAATTTATGTTACTTTAAAAAAACGATTGATTATATATGTTTTTGTTAATTATTGTTGTTATCCTATTTCTCCACAGCAGAATCGCGTAGTCTGGAAGCAGAAGAAACGTAATAAGCGTAGTCGAACTAAGAAATAAAAACACGAAAAAACTTGAAAATTTATAAAAGACGAAAAATGTGTAGGAAAGAGAAAGGTATGCACACACTGACATTTTTGGGTTTGGGTCATGATGATAACGAAAAGAAAGAAGAAAATTCAAGAAATCTTTTGTTCTTGAAATCATAATCTATATAGACTATTCCTTTTATAGCATTACACATTTCTATTTTTACTACGATGCATTTTTTCCAACAAAAATTTACATTTAACTTATGATTTTGCTTCTAAAAAAAAATTAATGTAGTATTCTGGTCTGTAATTAACTAAATCGTCATTAGTTAATTCATTTAAAAAACACTACGTTCGTGCTGACCCTTACCATTAGTTTTTACTTTAAAAAAATACTGCAAGCAAAATCATACAGAGCTTTGTACAGCGAAAGAAAATGTATTGTTTTGTTGAAGAACATATGCGTGGTGGTACTTATATAAATGCAAATGCTTAGTTTTCTGCAAAAACATCAATCGTATCAGCCAGTTTATATCGGATCTCAATTATCTGAACTTGAAATATTGTAACGTACACTTATTGTGATTACTGTACTAAATGAACAAAAAAATCAAAGATAGTAATGAACAAGGAATGACAAAAGTCTTTTTTCTTTTCTTTTTACTGCAATTTATAATAAATTTAGCATAGTCCTTTCCTATATTTCCTGCCATTTTTTGAAGAAAAATGCGACACAAAATAGTAACAGAATACGAACGTTGTCTAATGTGTAGTATTAGAAGAGGCGGTGGACAGAAAAAGCTGGAAAAGGTTTTGAACTTTTTGATGAAGGGAAAAATACGATGATAATAATGAGCGAGCAGTTTCGAAGAATCAGGAGCGAGATTGAGAAAAATGGAAGCGTCAAAAAAATTCGTTATATTAATTAAAATCTCTTTCAAATGTGAAGGTGCATTCGAAACATCTTCCCTTAAAGCACAACAAAAATGGATATTCCTTATTTGTTGGAGTACCCATCAAGCTGTAGGTTAAGTGAAGAAAGCTTGGATGCATTCCTTCGCTATAAATTATGTAACTTGTACTACTCAACTACAACACGACTTGTACTTGACTTTTTTTTAGAGATACACAATAATTATCCCACACCACACAGTCCAACTTTTTGTTTAGTTTGGAGAAATAATAGTGATGCAATTTGATGGTTGACTAATTATTGAAAAAAAATGAGTTACGTTCCTTCATTAAATCTTTCCTTTTTGACAAATACATATTTTGTTACTGATGCATTTTGTTTTGTTTATTTATTATTTTCATTTTGTTGACAACTACTACGCATAATTATAATAATACTGCGTAATGTTTTATGCAATTCAAATTCTTTATTCAACAGCAGCATATTATTATTTTTTTTTTTTGACAATGAAGATATTATGGTTTCATTTGGTTCATTATTGGATTATATATGTTTATTATTATTCACCTTCCGTATACCTTTCACAAACAATCACAATAATAACTTTATAATTTTGATTTTATTTCATTTCATTCATTTCATCTTTTGTCCATGCACGAGACAGATTTTCAACAAAATGACTGACTGGACAACTTTATCTTTATGTAATAAGGTGTTTAAAATAAAAGACTAAATAGACTCATTTCTAGTCTTTTCGGAAAAAAAAGATCTCGCTTAAATTGATAATTTAGTATAATGTGTATAACACCACCAACAACCACCGTATGACCGAGAGCATTCCCTTTTGACTGTTCTTTGTTTAGTTTGCCAATATAAATTATTATCTTTACGTTTTTCTTCTCTCGTTTGCAATTAATTTTAAAAGTTGTTTTGCCGTAGCACGCAGCGCAATTAATTTCGCTACTACAGAGTTTAGTCATTTAAATTAGTAAAATTATTTTAGGGGAACTGGAAAAGGAAAAAAAATAATAAGAAAAGTAAAAGTGAAAGGAAAATTTGCTTTGAGATATATAACACATTAGTTATACACACTCATATGTACACAGTTAGTTTTTAGTTTAGCTGATTAGAATGAGTATAGCTTCTAGAAATGCAAAAAAAAAATGTTGTTACGAATATTTCCAAAATCATTGTTGTAAAATGTGTGTTTAAAGATGCAGTTATATACGTTAACTACATAATAATATGCGTTTTTTATCATGAACGTTGATACTCTACACTGCTTTCTAAAAACCAAAAAAAATGTCTACGTTTGTTTACGTAGTTTGTTTCATGCGTATGTGCATGTTTATTTACTTAATTATTTATACACATATAAAAATATTATTATAGTTTTTCAACAAAAGTGACAGGAGTTATTGGAGAGTATATAACCGTGTATATTATTAAAAAAGCTCCATAATATACTACGCGACTGTTACACCACAAAAAAAGTAAAACTTTCTCTTGTGTGTGTCGTACGAGCGTGACCCATGGTTCATATCTTTCTATTTAAAAACAATATATTTAAAAAATCCCCGATAATGTGCCATTTATATAACACTCCACCACCTCAATATTGAATCTATGTAAATCTATATAAAAAAGCGAGAAAGTGGAGAAAGAGAGAGAGAAAAAAAAGCTCATTCAGAAAAAACCGTTGTAGCATTTTATCTGCTGGAGTATTTACATATATTCCTCTCAATGGAATATTTATTACTATACTGGAAAAACATATTTAAAACTGGAAACAAAGCACTTCCAACAATTGAAAGACATACCGTAAAGCAAAATTTCTTTTTAAAAAAAATAATAACTCTTTTTCTGTTAATTACTTTTTATCTCCCTTCTCGCGATCCTCTCTGTAATACCGTTTTTACAGATATAAAGAAATGAAAGAAGAGCATCCAAAAAAATATTTTGTATTTTTTTCTCTACAACGACGATGATCACGACCTATATACGTTTTACGTACGTACGACAAGTTTTATACGAAGCAGTGAATTTTTACTGAGCATTCACACACTTTTTACTGAATAATTCATGTTGTTTGTACATTTTTGTACTACCACAACTGCAGTTCAACTCAACTACTAATTTTTCAACAAGCAAACATAATAAAAATATACTTTGTTATATTTCATATAACTATTTGTATGTATGGAAGAAAAAGCTGTAATAATGTAGGTGTAGTGTTGCTAATTGCTAATATTCAACAAAAAAATAATAATTGCGGAATGAGAGTACCTTTGTGCTGTATGATGGAGTATGGACGCTGCTTCTACAAACTGCTGCTATTATTAGAAAATATATATAGCAGATTGACAACGACTAAAATAAACGACTGCAATTTTACGCTAAAATTGTTACGCCGTATTGTATCATCATCATTATCGTCAGCAGTGCATGATGATAAGATGAGACCGTTTAGTGTCTGAAAAAAATGTAATAATTTTCCTGCATGCAATATAATAATTGTGCTGTAATATGCCAAGCGGTTTTAGAAAAGAAAATCTAAATGACTCAGTGATTTTTTACATGTGAAAGCATTTATACATTTTTGTATACTGCGACGAAGACATTTTTATACTACTTTCACTTTTTCAAATGTGTGTGTACAATACAATGAGTACGGTGAATATTTGTGTAATTGCAAAAGAAAAAAAAATATTCAGAAGAAAAAAAAATGATAATTTTTTGTATAAACTTATCATCGCAGCAGCAATCATCATCAAAAACAAATCTTCATGAAAAGTGCGAAAAAAACTGGTAAAAAATATGTAGCTGTTCTTGTGACCTTTTACTACTTTTTGTTGTTGTTTTTTACCGAAACACGTGAATGTTGTTGTACACTAAATTTGTACTCAAGAAGATAAGAAAAACTGTGTAAAACTCAAAAGAAAACAATAACCACCTCGTTCATTGTCTTCATCAACAAAGTCAGTTATTATAAAAAATATAATTATTATTATAACCCTTTGTATAATGAATGTTGTATAAAAATCGAAATAATGTGTGTGTCCAGTCATCACACTTCATTGTTATCATCAACTCTTGTGTGTTGTTGTAGTAGTAATATTATATTAATATAAACTACTCACACACACACACACTACTATCAAGGCGCTTAAAAACTCCTATGGTGTCTCAGAGAAGAGATCAAATCTTTTTGACAAATCTCTTTTATAAAAAAAATCGAATCTCCTTTTCATACAATTATACTTTATATAATTGTTGTATAATAAAAAAGCAACAAAAAGGAAACTAACTGCTCAGTTTTTTGAAGAAAAGAATAAAAAAATTCAGATATATACAAAAGAACAATATTGTTTAAACTTACAATTTTAGAAAAAAAATATTATGTGTATGAGATAAAAAAAATGAAACAGACGAAACAAACGAAAGAAATCTCTCCAATTTATATAAACAGAAAAAAAAAGATTTACATTTTTACTACAAAGTCCAGAACAAAAAAAATAAATGTTCGTACTATGTACATGCCAGCTTTTTGTAATGAAAAAAAGATGACTTTTCAGTAAAAAAAAGAGAATATCTCCATAAAAAATACCGTGTGTATGTTTGTTTATAATACAGAAAAAAATCTTGTAATATGACGTATAAAAAAACTACATGGAAATTTATAAGAGTCTGATCATGATTATATACAAACCGGAAAGACTCAGTGCTATATAAAACTAAACTGTGAATCATTATTATTGCATTATATACAAAATTTATAATGCTGTTGTATTGGATTTTTTTAAGAAAAAAAGAAGAATAATGTGTTTCACCTATTTCAAACAAGAAAAAAACTGAGAGAGAAATCCAAAAAAAAGAAAAGTTTGATCAACATTCTCTACACATTTTTTGAATGTCTTGAGGAAAAAAACGATGTAAAAACAGTTAAAAATACCTACCTGTATCTAATCATTCTTAAAATGCATTTGCATTGAAAGTTGTAAAACTACATGGTGTTAATAATTAAAGTACTGCTATATACTTCTACTAAAAATTAGTTGGTAACATGTTCTCTAAAAGAAGAAAAGATTAAGTAAAAAAACTAATTTTAAGGTGTATAAAAAATTTAAAGAGAAAACTGTTAAAAAATGTTTTTAAATGATTGGTGTTTTTGTTACAAAAATTGCCGTTTTTATTATTATTCTTATTATCATTGTATTTAAATAAGTAAAAAAACAACAGCACGTGTGTACGGGAAAAAAGGACAGATTTTATAGAGTTGGATTTATAGAAAGAAACAGTCGAAGAATGTGAGGAGTGGAATACATTCAGAGAAACATGGAAAGATGATGAACGATCATGAAGAAGAATTTAAAAAATGAATTTTAGATAGCTCATTGTTTTCTGTGAAAAAAAAACAAAAAAAAGTTTTTGACAATTTTTGGCGTTTGGATTTGAATAAAAAAATAAAGTTTTTATTAGGAAAGAATTTTTTGCTGTGAGTGTA
>JAHZMT010004726.1:0-19598 GCA_027743785.1 Sinhomidia bicolor | reverse complement strand
GGAAAAACCCACTTGTTTCCAATACATATGTACAATCAAACAATTACATCATCATTGAATTTACATGCTGTATTAAATTTGGGTAGGGAGTACAAATTGAAAACCAGATTTGGAGGTCCGTATGAGCTTGTTGCATCCCTAATTTTACTTCCTCGTGATTTTGATTTTCAATTTTTAAACGGGTCATCTCTATCTAGCTATTACGTTAAATTGTTGCATAGAGATTGATTCATTTTGACAAAACTTATTTATCGCGGAACTTTTATGTTACCAGTTAAAATACACTTTGACCATGTCAAGAAGACGAACAGTTCAAAAAAGTACTGGATTTTAGTTTCGTTGCAAAAACATTTTTTAGTGAAGGGTTTAGATATTAGATATTGCTGTGTATAAAGCATAAATGACAAAAAGTATGTACATGCTAACCGCCATAGAGCATCTGACATGACCGTGTATTATGGTAATACAATGCTGCTGATAGCGAGGATATTCTGTATACTTTTTAAATATGCTTTTTGTGTCTGTATTTAATTATATTTCAAAAAACTGCTTTATTTTCATTAATCTTCACATCTTTCCAAGTCGATTGATACCAAATGTGAACACTTTTGATCAAGTTTAATAGTATTTAAGCCGTAGAATACTTTACCGCTTCAGAAAACAAACATTACGGCTTAAATACTGTAAAACTACATCAAAAAATTTAAAATTTAGTATTAATCTACTTAAAATCAATCGGTAATGAATGAAAATAAAGCAGTTTTTCAGTAACTGCTAGCATTCACGAACTATTTATCATTTTCACTTTTACACGGCAAATGCCCTTAAGGTCAGTTATCGACTGGTGGAAACAGAATTTGACTAGTTATTATAGTTTTGAATTATTGTGTTGACGGACAGACACAGACATTCGCATAAAGTAGCTCAATAATATATCTTAGCTTGTTTTTTTGTTTGTTTAGTCACGGGTGCGACTACTTATGTAGGTGTGTTTCAAAATCAAGCAGATTATATATGAATTCATTTAATAGTAGATACATAAATTTTAGCATTAGGTATCATTTTTAAATTTAGGAAGGGACCAAATACATCCTAAATCCTAATAATAAAATAATACAAAGTGCATTTTCTTAACTAAAATGAACTTTAACCATCCAGACTTTTCTAGTTGAATACTAATCAAAAACCAGTTTGAAAATCGAACAATTTTAAGTATAGAATTAGCATCACTTATGTTTTTTTTGGAATTGTCAATTCAATCAGATTATTTGGGTTGGTAACGTCGAAATCTAAATGCCATTCTACCCCAATCTTTCAATCGATTATTTGGGGAAGCGTTCTTTAGATAATAATCGGTAATTAGATTTGTTTACACCCTACTGTTCTCTAAATGAACATTCTGTAGGATATGGATAGAAGGGAAGTACTTACTGCATTTCATGAATAAATAACTTACAGTTTTTTCTTTATGGTATCAGGTGGTTAGCAAGTTTTGTTAGTTTCCCTTTTTCATCAAATAGTTTAACCATTTATCTTACAATTAACTAGTGGAAACCCTGCTTTCTTTGGTTAGTACAGAATTATGTAGGGTATTAGCAGGTTTTTGTGTATGTGAATTGTGACGGGTAGGGTGTTGACTGATTTGTGTATTTGTGTTAGTTACTTCTATGCCATTTCCCGAGAAATGAAACCAGCAACTTTTAAAAGCACAAAGGGAGATGTTCAGTCTAGACAGTGCAGTGTCACTAACAACAAAACAACATACATGAATGAGTCATTTATGTATTGCGTTGGGGTTTGAAAGAGTCTGGTATTAGTTCGTGGCATGATACCCTAGCACCAGCTCACATCCATATTCAACTACATATATTATTATACTATTCATTCAAGTTAAGAGGAAAGAAAACATTTAGGGTGTGTGCTTGCTCCCTTTGTCTCGTCTGTTTTTTTCTAATTCAACTGTCTGCTATCCGGCAAAGGACTGCACGGAACGAACAAATACCGGTTTCCATACAAACAAAACAAAGTCTTTTTAAACTCTCGTGCTTGTTTGCAGCAACGACTGGTCATACGTCATCTTTTCCTAAAAACCTTTGTTGTGGTTTTGTATTTAATAATTAAAAAAAAAAGTTTATCATAGTACTTAATAAGATAGTAAGCGATTAGTAATAATTTACTTCCATCAGGTTAAAGCTATTTTTAATTTTACCAATTATTATGGTTCGTCTAGTCTATTAGTAAGAAATCGGCATCTAACTAAACTTGAGGGTTTGTCAGTTTGTTTTCGCACTCTGTTTATGGATACGGTGTAAGTAGGTGAATTACCAGAGTATTTGGTATATTATTAGTGTTCATGCTCATATCTTCAGTTAGTGGTGGTGAGACTAAATTTTGTCAGTTTCCTTATATTCACATTATATAAAAGTTGTACGCTTTGGACTGATATTCACTGAGCAGATTTATCGTGTTCATGTGGTTGTGAAATTGGCAATTTTGACGTGCTGTACGAATCAGAGTTGCATGACCATGGATTTATAATTTGCGCATCCTTTGTTGTAATAGCTTTGTTTTGATCTATTGAAGTGGGATTTACACCAAGTAGTGCAGGTTTCAGTGCCGGCTTCCCTCCAAAGAAAGAAAGTGCGGATATCAGCTGAGTGGACAGTAGGAACACTAACAAATATTATAGACGAGGCACGTGAATTCTCATAGTTCAGTAAAAGTGAAGAATCCACTCATATTTATTTTTGTACGTACTAAAATAAAATTTTGGCTTTTGTGAAAATGGTTTAAACGTCCTTCATTAAAATCATAATATACATACATCTGCATAAGGTGTTTTCATATGATGGCCCTTTCTCTCATATTTCTCTGATAGTCCATGTGTTTATTTTCAACTGTCATTGTTTTCAATGGAAGCAGATAGGTTTATATTCATTTTATATCATTTCGGATCGTTCAGTAGTTCTTAATTTTATCTTCGTCGTGTGTATTTAAAAAAGACATTATTATTGTTGAGAAAATTAGTAACTCAATAAAATTTAGAAAAAAGATAAAGAAGATAAATAAACCCGACACTACTGTTAACTGCTGATAATATTGTGTTTATTTTAAATCAATAATTATCAAAATTTTTGCGATTTTTCTCTAGGTGTGTTGGATGTAAGTTTTAAAATGGAGTCTAGAAACTTTTTGGAGAATTACCAGGTCACAGATATCGAGAAGGATCCTTTACCAATTAAGGTTTTGCGAAATGCAATTACCAAGGATGAAATTCCTGGTCAAGCAGTTCATTGGGGCTTTGATTATTTAGACCAGCGGTAAGTTTGCAACTCATAGTTTTTTTGTACCAATTTCAATATGAAATTTCTATCTGTTGTGAGATAATAGGATATAAATAAGTAGCTTATGTCATTTAATTTTTGCAGATTATGTCCTCTTCCATTGATATCTCACATTTTGGAGAAGCTGTATCAAGAGGTACACGAGACTAACTTCTCGCAGTGTGTCGAAGCAGCAGAGGATACATTAGACGGAAATGGTGGGGGAGAGTACGAGCTCAGATATGAGCCATTGAAGCTCATGCGTGCAATTGTTAAAAAATTGGATGAAATATGTCTGAAGGAAAAGGAAGACTTTCACGATAGCGTGGATGGCGAGGTAGAATCTCCGGATATGCAACCCCATGTGCATGCTGTTTCTTACAATAACATCAAAAATTCCCGGAGATTTATGGAGGACAGAATGACGATTCTTCCCCGCATGGATAGACTCTTCAAGGTAGATATGGAAAAAAATTATTGAAGCATTTAGGTCGTATTTTCGACACTAGTATTAAAAAATTATTTTTGACATATTGTTTTTCAGCTTCCAAGTCCGATTAGTTACTTTGCCGTATTTGATGGCCATAACGGCGCAGAGGCTGCTGCGTACGGTGCTGCCCAATTGCATCAATATTTGATCGAGAGTTTGAAACAACACCAAGATGTCATACCAAGCATTAGTGATGCTTTTGAAAGTTTGGACGAAGTTTTTAATGAGAAATGTCGTACAGGAAAAGTTAAGAGCGGATCGACTGTGGTGCTTTCGCTAATCATGCCTGAAAAGCTATATGTTGCTTGGCTCGGAGATTCGCAAGCAGTTCTGGTTAAAAGGAATGAAGTGAATAATTTGGTTACCCCGCACAAACCTGAACGCAAAGTAAGTAGAACGTCGTAATGAACAAGTATTACATCGGAATCTGTAAAATTCTGATTGATTCAAGTTTGCTTCTTTTATCTGCAGGACGAAATCGAGAGAATCAGAAGCCTAGGAGGGGAGGTTATCCACATGCACGATACTTATCGTGTAAACGGCAATCTTGCGGTCTCAAGAGCAATAGGTAATTATTAGTTTTCCTTTTTATTTTATTGGCCTCATAAGTATTGTTGCTTTTTAAATACTTTTAGTTATTGCTGAAATTTTTTATTATATTGTAGGCGACGCCGATCAGAAAACCTTCATCATTTCTACTCCAGATATAAAAATGCTCGAGTTGGATGGGTCGGAAGAGTTCTTAATACTAGCATGCGATGGTTTGTGGGATGAGATTTCTCCGGAGGCGGCCGCAAAGATTGTTCGGCGACAGATTGTGTCCGATCATTGTAAGTATTACTTCTTATGTAGTGTGTACGATACGTTCTTGTATTCAAGTACGTTGAGTTTGTATAATGGAAAATGTTTAAAAATACATAATTTCTTTAAAAATTAAACAGCTAACGTTTCCGGAATCAGTCAAAAGCTCATCCAGCAGGCTAAACAGAGGGGATCACAAGATAACATAAGTGTTATCGTTGTATTTCTTGAACCTGTTGAGTCAATAAGAAACAGATACAAAGATGTTCTAGAACCCGAAGCTGAAATTGAAATTACAGCTATTAAGCAATCTCCAGAACCTGTGGACGCCATGACTATGGAAAAATTTATTGGTAAGAATTGTTTCCATTATAATAATAGTAATATAAATTGAAAGAAAAATAGACAAATATTTTATATCCTTTGATTAGAACATGGAGTAGAACCTAATCGTCCTGTGCTCTCTGAAATGAATGGCCATTCCAAGGAAGAACAGCTTGTGGATTTTCTATCTTTTGGCAGTTCTAAGGAGAGTGGTACGCAAATGATTGGGGATGAAGGTGGCAATCAGTCTGGCGATGGTAAATAGCGAATATTTTATACATATTACTTGTAAAGTTTTAAATTTCAAACAATATACTGGGAGAATTTCAATTCCACCAGTGTTGTACAACTGAATATAGATTGTATGCATTATGGCTAATGATAACATCTCTTTATTGTTTACAGAAGATGTTGTTAAGAAAGAAGTTGAGGAGGTACTGAGTGATGCTGAGTCGGACGATGAGTGGCAATTCGAAAAACCATCCAGTCAAGCTGCTCATTTAAATGAAAGCCCCATGTGGAAGCAGGAACAACAACACGTTGAAACCTTGGATAAATACGAACATGAACCTTTGATTGATAATTTAGTTGATAATTCGACATCCGTCTCCGGCGATGCACTCTGTGGCTATATTCAGTCGTCTCAATCTATTATAGACACCGCTACGTCTGTTTCGGGTGAAGGTCTTGGTAATTATGCCCAGTCGTCAGAATCCTATATTGATACTGCAACATCAATCTCTGGTGATGTCCTTGGACTTTATACTCAATCGTCTCCTACCATCGCTGATACCCCTGCGTCCGTCTCGGGTGATATTTTTGGCGTTCAGTCATCATTATCTATGATTGACACCGCTACGTCTGTTTCGGGTGATGTTCTTGGATTGTACACCCAATCTAATATTGATGAAGTCTCTTCAGATCTTGATGCCACACTAAGGGCAATCCCAGACACTGTGTCTGATCCTGATACACCAAGAACGACATCCGATATTGTTTCCAACCCGGAAACACCGAGGGCTATCCCTGACACGGTGTCAGATTCTGATACATCAAGAACTTTTCCCGATTGTGTCTCAAATCCTGACACTCCTAGAGCAATTCCCGATATGATTTCCGACGACGAGGGATTTCAAAATCAACAGCAAGACAATACTCGTCCCGAATCTGCTCAGAGTAGAGACTCTTTCCAAATTCTTAAACCGGCAACTGATTTGTCTGCGGAAAGTACTGATGAGTTTACAATTGCTGGAAACACTAACCCGTTTATTACGGAGGCATCTGCGACTGTACCAGAAGGTTCACATTTGATTGTGGATGTAGATGCGGAGCAAAAACTTGACAATGATAAGCTTTTCTTCGGACAGCCAGTCAACGCAGAAGGAATTTTTCTTGGAGGGACGGAACCAAAGTCTTCTGGTCTTGAAGGATTTACTGAGCCCAATGTTGCTTCTAACATTGAAAGTAGCGAGTCCATTTTTGCCCAGTCGACTGAGAGTGACGATCGTAGAAAGACTCCAGTGGATTTAATTGGAGAGAGCGCCAAGGACGTCGAACCCACTGCATCTTTTAGTGCTAGTTGGAGCACAGCGAATTCAGGTGCCCCAGTTGCTGTTAATAATGATGATTTAATAAACACGGTTACAGAGGAAAGCGTTGGAGGAATTACGTTGGATCACCTCAATCAAGGTGTTGTTATTCAACCAGTTACGCTCTTTGAAGAATTTGAGGAAGATAAATCAAATCTTGTTCCCGAAAGCGTGTCAAAGTCTGCGCATACTATTATGTCCGAAGAAGTATTGGCTGAACAGAATAGCGAAATCAGGAAAATGGAATCCAACGTGATCATGGACAACACTGTGTTCATAGAAAAATTTGAAGAAGAGCCTCTGATCGATACTGGTGCTGAATTTCTCAGCGATCATGCAGAACATCTTATTGAAACTCCTGTTGACATTAAGGAGTCACAGCAACTAGTAGATGCAGTTGAAGAACGGCGTCCTGACTCTGCCGAGTGTAAGGACTCTGTCCAAATACTGATGGCAGCGAAGAACATTGAAATTGAATCTCCGATTGAAAGTCATGAGTATTTGCCATCCGGCAACACTAATCCTTTTGCTGCGGTAAACTCAGATGCTGCAACAACAATTACATCTCTAATCTCAGATGAAACTATTCCGCAAGCAATCGAGACATCACAGTTGCAATCTGTTGCACAAATCAGTCCCGAAACAACAACAGAAAAGAATTTGGAGGAACAAGAAATACCTGTAGTAGAAGAATCCACCCAAACTTCCATCGTCTCTAATAATGAGATTGACGAGTCGGCCTCTCGTCCAGACAGTGCTGGTGTAATTGAACCTGCCAGTGATGCTAAGAATGCCGAAAATGATTTAAAACCTGTCGTTGATGGAGGCTCCTTTGACAATAATTGGAATGTCGTGCCTGTTGCGCCAGAAGCACCATTGGTTATGGAGAAGCAGCAGACTATGGATGAAGACAACAAAGAAGAAGTTGGTGTATTGGAGCAGCAACCTGTTGTAAGCGAAGTTAATCAAAGTTTGGATGTTGCTGTTGAACCTGATCGACATGAAATTATTCCAAGTCCAAACGAAGCTGTTGTCGAGTCCAGTGTTAATGAAAGCGTTGATGTTGCATCTGAGTCTGTCTTAAATGCGGTTAATCAAAGCCTCAGCACCGCTCAGGAACCTACCTTAAACGGGGACGTTAAGATGAATGACGGAATTCTTATTTCTGAGAATTTGCCCAAGACACTCGATCTTCCTGTTTCGAAGGAAGCTGTCACTACAACTTCTAATAAAGCCAAGACTGCAGGAAAGCCAGCACCGAGGACCGTCAAATCTCCACTGAAACCAGATGCCCCAGTAACCAAGGGGAAGGTATTATTGACCCCGACGTTGACTCACAAAAGTTCTCCAACAAAACCTGAACCGCCGAAAGCTAGTGGTTTACTTAACGGAAAAAGTGCAGCATCTGCACTTAAATCTGCACCTAAGTCTGCCACTAATGTTGCCGCCAAACCAACAGCCTTGAAAGCACCCCCATCCGGCACAAAGACTATAGGATCATCTAGAATGGGAACCACATCGACAGTTCCATCTCGCAGTGTTGCTCCGAAGAATGCTAATGGAATTGACGCTAAGGTCATCGGGACTGCAAAGCCAGCAACATCTGCGGCTCTCCGAATGCGGCCTGCAGCTCCAGCCGCCACAAAATCGGCAGTATCAAAGACGGCGGTGCCAAGCACAACTTCTCCGAAAAAGATTCCGCCTGTGGGAACAGGCACTTCCGCTAGACCACCAACGGCTTCGACAACAAGAGCTACAGCAACCTCTGTTGCGCCAAAGATTGGAGGAGACGGTGCCTCTAAACCGGCTGGCAACCTTACAAGGGCTCGTCCTAAGCCACCCACCACAACTTCAACAGCAGGTAAGCTCGGAGCAGGAGCAGATGCGAAGAAAACGACGGTTCCCAAGACCACACCTTTAAGTGCTAAGCCTACTACTACAACCCGGCCACCTGTGGCTCGTACTACTCCCACACATCCAAGTAGTACAACTGGTCCAGCTAAACCTTCGTCTACAGCAACTAAACCGCCAATGTCAAGAATTACGCCTAAAACCACAACAGAAAGCAGTAAACCAGCTGTTGCGACGTTGAGCAAAACTGCTCCCAGAACAGGGTCCGCTAGTGCAGCAAGGGCACCCGCTGCTACCAAGAAAGTTGAATCTTCCCTTTTAAAATCGAAAAAGCCATCTGCTCCAGTTCCTGGAAAAGGTGATTCGACTATTAAGCCCGTTAAATCCAACAGTGTAAAAAAACCAACTCCTGCAACTAGCGAGAAAGCAGAACTGATTGAACAAAGCAGTATGAGTAACAATGAAGCTAATGCAAATGTTGCTGAGTTAAATGTTGTCAACGGTGGCTTGAACGGCGATCACAATGGAATGAATGGTGAGACTGAAAAGCAGGATGCCATTAAACAAAATGGCGTCCATCTCGATAATGTGTCCGCAGAAGCCAATTCTACTACACCGACCCCTTCGTCTGCACCAATAGAAAATCTGTTAGGCTGAAACTCGCGTTTTAATTATTTAACCAAGTGCATATGGATTAATACAATTACAGAATAAAACTATTATACGTACATAAACTCTTTATTACAATGTAAACTATTAATAATATTGTACTAAAAATCTCTTCTATTGTTTCTTACGTCATGTTTTTATCAATTATTATTGCTGTTCCTATAAATATTGTTGGCTAATAGCTTGTATCTATACATTTTATTACAGACTTGATGTTTCCCAAATTGTAACGTGAGTGTAAAAGGAGTAATAAAAAGTTAAAAGTAGCAAAAAATATGCTTAACGTCGAACTAATCTTTGATACCTTGCTGAATATAGTATTAGTGGTAATATTATTAATGTAGTAGTTTAAGAAAATATGAAAAATAATCATAAAAATAATAATAATTACTGCTACTGGAAAAATGCTTGCCTGTAACGCCAAGTGCCTAAACATTGTTGTTTGCTCTGCTTTATCATCACTCCTACACTGTAGGTATTTCTAATTAAGGTAATAATAAGAAAAATAATAATGAAGAGTGGTTATATTCAATATATATCTATATATATATATATATATTGAATATTCATTTACAAAAATTGCCTTATCAACTTAGTAATGTTGCATTATCACTACAATATTGACGCTCGTTGCCTTTTTTATCGTGATTTTCGCTTGCTGGGGTAAATAGTTGGTAAGATGGTAAAACGACTATTTGAACACTGTACTCTTGTCCAGGATATTTTGGACGGGCTAATAATGTAATGACATGGTTATTATGGTTATGATTATTATTGCCCGTGTCAATTGTAATAGCACTAGCAGCAATGAATGTTATATTATGTATGTACATCACTTTTTCCAGGTAGTGGAAATGACATTTATTGCTCTTATTGGATTATTTACACTGAATTACTATCATTTATATTAAAGTACTACTACTGCTTATATACCTGAATAACATTGCATCATTCTAGAAATAACGGTAACTTTTCTAATGTATGTTTAAAAAATTAGTTTGTTAGTACAGAATCATTGACCTGCTGGTACGTGTAGGTTTGTGAAAACAGTCAGAGTACGCTGATATGGAACATAAAAAAATCTTTTTACCATGAAATGAAGAGGCAATACGATGCTTGGTGGTATTTAGCATGTTAGGTGGCAAGTGTGAAAATTGAGATTTATTAATGATGTTAATTGTTAAACAAGCTTGATTTAGGAAGGATCATGTGAAGTACTTACGTAGAAAGTCAAAACATTCTGCATTCTAATTTTTTTTCTTCTTACTATTATTGTTTACTAGGTTTTGTAAATTCTCAATCGTGTAACGCTAGATTAGAAAGGAAGCTCTATCCAACGGTGCACAATAGAAAACGCTGAAGATTAAAAGATTCTACATTTAGATTTAAATAAGTATGTATGTAGGGTTGTCTAGGTAAGTAAGAGCTATTAACTGAAACAGAATGATTTGCAAAAAGAACGTTTACAAACTACCGCTTACTACTCTTATTATTATTATTTGTAACTATTAAAATTGATTGTTTTTATATGAAAATGCCAAACTCTATACAAAACATATCTTCATATAAAGAAAAAGCAAATATAAAATGTTAGACAAAAGCAAACTTGCTATTATAAGCATATTACAACTGTAATGTTGCTCTATATTTTATGGTACTTGGTAATTAGACTGATGAACACATCACAAATTGAATTGTCTCAGTTTGTCAACCAACAGGCTACCATAAAAATAAAACAAACAATACTTTCTGTTCTTTCTTGGTAATGATGATTTGGAAACGTCATCATTACTAATTCTGTCACAAGTTCAATTCTGAATCAATCAGGTCCTTGAAAAAAAGTTTTAAAAAAAACTATAATTAAATTGTAAAAAAATTATCGCATAACTATGGAATACTCAGTCAATCTTTGTAACGAGGATTTGATATTTGATACTACTATTCTGGTCTATTTTTATACCAACAAGAAAAAGCAACTCAAGAACAAAAATGTGCTACGTGAGTTTGTAGTTCAAAATTTAGTTTGTTTAAATAATTGATTGTGTAAATGGTTTAATTTCTCTGTCCACATGTGTGTTGGATTTGTGTAATAAGTTGGTTGCGCTGCGGGAAGTTTAGCAACGTGGCGGCAAAGAAGCCTTTGAAACTGTAGATTAGTTTTCTTTATCGGTTCTTTACCTTCGAATTCACGTTACCATAATCCTACATTAAGTTTAAGTAGTTTTAGAATTTTTAGTTTTGGAATAAACGCTTGATTACACAGTAGATGTAGAGGTAACGATCACGATAATATGATGTTTAATATACATATATGCGATGATGCGAGTGAATTTTACGAGACGCTACTGAAACTTTACGTTGAACGACCTAGTTTTTATCACATTTTTTTTCTTTTTTTCAATATTAAATACTATTATGAGTATTATTAATTTTTATTGCTGGTGATTATCCTTTATCTTTTAGGTGAAACGGTAATAAAAATATGATAATGATCATTATTATCATTACTAATTAGATAACTCTGGCAATGAAAAGTTTATGTTACTAAATGTAGAATAAGCATCGCTAACTTTGCATGATGAACGTGCGGAGCGAGGAAGCAGAAGAAGAGGAAGCATGACTGAAGAAAAGAGCAAAGAAGCTTGTTACCGGGAATTTTCGGTGTTTTTAGGCTTTAAATGTTTTATACGTATATCATTATTATTACTATTAGAAATATTAATTAATTTTTGTCTATTGTACTATTACTATTATTATTACTTTTATTATCTTTAGTTTAATCAAAGGAAAATAAACTCGTCTGAAGGATACTTTTTTCTTTGCTGAATTGGTAACCAAGGATCTCTGGAGAGTAATTGAAAAGATGTTGTAAAAAATTAATAATGCTTTATGAAATAAAGGTGATGATGCTATGAAATAATCATGAAAGTCAAAGTTCTTTTCTCATGTACATTTAACTCGCATTTTCCATGCAAGTCGAAAAAATATTTTCCAATTTTATTAGTACGCACGTATAACTTTTTTCGTCTTGAATCAAAATCATGACAAGCACTTTATTTTTTGTGTTTGTATTTTATATATGGAGTCAATTTAAATTGTTTTTTAGCTATGTAGCTTACTCAAAACTCTTACCAACAAAGTCAACAGTGCTTAATATTTTCTGCAAAAATTACTATAATTACATTATCGTGACAGAGTAATAAAAACTGTAGTTGCTTGAACGGAGATCCATCTCTGAAAAGTAATTGGAAGGAATGACAGAAATATTAGACACATTTCTACCGATTAGTCACCAAACTAGAACAGGATAAGTAAACAATCTCATATTAGCAGCTTAATATTTTGTTTTCGAAAGATACATACATATTTCATTCATGCATTCGTCTTCCATGTGTGCAAAACAATGGCAGTGTAGAGATTATGAGGCAATGAGAGTTAATTTAGACACGATAATCACAAGCATCAAAAAGTTGAAGAAGGTAGAATGTACATCTAAATATAGTAACAATGTTTGCACACCACCAGTTTAGTGAGACTTACATAATATGTAGTATGCCAATATGACTCAATGATAAATTTTATGTGTGACAATTTTTTTTATTGGTAAATACAAAGCATTGTAAAAATGACTCAGTTTCAATCTTATAAACAAAACGAATTTATGCTTTTAGAATACCGGAACGGAAGTAATTATTACAATATATCAGTTCATTACACGTAGCAGATAATTTTTTTTACAGGGCCAACAGTGAATTAAAGCACCTAAATTTAAGCATACTTACATAATTTAAATTATTTTCATCACTAAATATACAGAAGCTGCCTTTAGTAAAGGTAGTGTACAATCACGAATATAAAAAATGAGAATCAAAACATTGGTTGCATTTTTAAAAGATACATCACATTGACTGAGCTGCGTATTTCCTTAGCAATTCTTTGCGTAAGAGGAAACAACTATTATATTTTTTGTATGAATTAGAGAATACTTGTTCTAAGACCAATATAGCTGCGCAGTTTCAACATACTTTTAGTCTTACTATTTATCAACTGGAAAAAAATTTATTCAGACAACCGTTGCACCAAATCTCCTCCAGAAGATCCTCCGTTAGCTCCAGTTGAATTGGGATTGTTATCTTCGATTTCGATGGTTTCTGGAAGAACATTGGGGTCAACATCTGCTGAGTCTCCACCACTGTCATTGTTGGGTCCTGCGTGATTACTACTAGATTGACCAGAGCCATTTCTACCGCATGCAATTGCATCACTAGCAGCACCAGCTGTCATGTCATCTAGCATTTGAATGGTAGTATCATCGATCACGTAGCTTTTGAAAAGTTCAGCAAAAATGGCGGCTGGAGACATTACGGAAGAATTGTGACCTGCCTCTCCACCACTAGCTCCAAGGCTATAAAGGTATTGACAAAATACACATCAGAACTGGATCATAATGATTTCAGTTCAACATTGTGCTTTCAGAATATTGAAAAAAAACTAAAAAAGAATCTCAGAAGGGATTTTTCGTATGTCGTGACGTAGGAAAGTGGATGGTTATTGACTTTAAAGTTAATTACAGAATCCTTTCTGAGAGCTTTATATATTTAATATTTTTAATGTTTAATGAAAATGAATCTTTTTATGCTATACTCGTCTAAATTTGCGTTAGGCTCTAAAGCTGAATCAGCATTCCATGTGCCTCCAAGATCCTCATCGATTTGAACAGCATTCTGACTCAGCACTGACTCCGAAAGGTTGGTACTATCTGATAGTACAAGACTAAGGTCCGATAAATTGCTGTAAGTGGTATTTCTAATGCCACACCGAACCGCACCCGCAGTAGAATTCAATTCCGTCTTAAAAAGAAAATAAAAGTTAAACAGAATCTAAAAAAAATAATGAATCTTGTAGCGATTTTAAGCAAGTACTCACCTCGGAATCAGCAGATGAATCTGATCCAGAACCGGTATCGGAAGACCCATTCTGTTCTGATAGACGACCCTCCCGAGACGGGTGAGCTTGGGATTGTGTAGGTGTATTTCTACGGGGACTAGTACTGGTCAAATCATTAACAGGCGCCCTGACCAAGTTACGACGGCGAGACACACGAACGTTTTCAGAGTCACGAGATTTACAGCGATTCATTGCTTGAAGATTCGTAATATACCAGTTTAAGTCCTTGCACTTTTGATAGTATGTTGGCGGACGGACGTCAAAGCTGAAAGAGAGGAGTTAAGAAATAAATATAGAAAGATCTGATCACTTGTTACGCTCTCTAAAACAAATTTGGAAATCAGCATCATCATCAAAATTTACCGTAGCTTAATACTATCATTCGCCCTATCCAAAAATCCCTCAATCTCCAATAAATCCAGTCGAAAAAAACGATTGTACCCCCAGCATTCCCCAACTTCAAAGTCAGATGCGAACTCTCTCATCATGTTTTTAGAGGAATCGTTTGAGATCTGATATATCATTTCGATACGGTATTCATACCTACAATATAATATAAATAAACACCAGTCATACTTTTTTAGCAGTAATGCTCTTAAGTAAGTATACGGCAAATACAAGTGCATTCAAAGTTATGCAACTTCACAAGACTTACTTTGCTGCTTCCGGTGGACCACTTGAGAGTTCTAAAAATACTGATAAGAATGAACCGCGTACAACTCCATTCCCATCTGGATAGACCTTCAGACGCCAATCAAGCCCATTGATGGATAGCGGATCAGAATAGAAAGGATCACCTTTGCGACGAAGTAATGAAAAACCACGAATTACAAATGTTTTGCTGTCGTAGTTTGGTACGAGTTCACTGGAAGAAAATAAATAAAATGCTGAAAACTTCACTCAAACAAAATCAAAGTCTGTCACATGCATAAGATGTTGCACACACCTCTGAAAATCTGGCAATACAGGGGCCAACGCAAACGTACTCTTAGAAATAGTATCTTGTATGGCCTTGAGAATTTTGGTACTTTGACGAATCAAATCACTCTTGCAACCAGAGCTAAGTTTATGCTCAATCTGTGAGATTAAATAACAGTAAGCATTTACTTACACATTTATAATTATAAAATTCTAATCATTTGTCATAGACTAATAGGGTATGTGAAAATAGCACCTTTTTCATCTATGATAATTTGTAGAGGTAAATAATAATAAATATTAGCTCAGACATATGTTTACCTCTCGTAAAAGACATTCAATGTCCTCTGATTTTCGAGTCAAGTGTCCCTTCTGATTAACAAGCATCGCAAGTTTGGTCTTTAGTTGAGCGTCCAACCTACAAGTAATGCAAGTATTATCAAGTTGTAACAAGAATTCTTGAAAACATAACAAACATTCTTACACAACTAAAAAACTAACCTGGCAATCATTAGTTCGACAGCATTGCGGATTTCGCGAACTCGTTGGTCCTTTGCAGTTCGCACTAATTCAATGTTCTTCTCTACATCTTGAACAGAACTAATGATTTCCATGAAACGTCGCCGCAGGATAGTAACGTGCTCCTTGATCTCCTGGCAGTGTTGAATATAGATTTCATCCAACGGTTTAAAAGTATGTCCTGCATGATTTTGACTCCAAAGAGCACATTCATGACAGATACAGCATTTGCAAGTGTCACAATAGACCGACAGCTCTTCCTTTTGATGTGCGGAACATTTCTCCAGCTCAGAATCTCCAGTAGTTGCAGAAGTAGTTAATGTTTTCGCTGGCATATCTGCACCAGACTCTTTAAACAAAAAAACAATAACTCATTTAAGCTTTAAGAATGTAACGGGCTTACACTTTGGAATGTTCGTAATCCAAAATTATTTACCTCCACGTTCGGTTCTCTGGAACTCATCATAACCGCAGTTTCACATCAGTTTTTCTTGCCAACAAATAAATAAATGCAAAGTTCTCCTTTCCAAAAATTCAAAGCTGCACCCAACGTTTAATTGTGATTATGGAATGACAGACAGATGTGGGACAACAACTAATGTTGTTATCGTTGATTTACAGGCACTATGAAAAACAAAAGTAAGTAAGTGTAATGAAGTCACTCATCATCAACAAAGATTTACTAGAATTTCAAAGTTTTCTTAACTAGTAATAATGGTAAGTTGACCACTGGTAATATCAACGAAAAGAAAAATAATAAATAAACTCTGGCAATCGAACCAAAAAATAAGAATGATTGATAGTCTACAACCTAACTTATTTAGTTGGCAATTTTGAATGTGGCGTAGGTTATTGTCATTAAAGGGATCTTTATCCAGCAATAACTTAACGTACAATCCCCCTTCTAAACTATATCGTTATACTTGCTGATAAGTCCAAAAAACTAAATCCAGCCAACGCTCCACTATAAAAACTTCAAATCTTAACTAACTGGAGACGATGTTGCGTTCAACCCCTCATTGATGCAACAGTAAGACATTATCTGTTTATCTCATCTCAAAGTCAAAAATCTACTTCTTGACTCCGTTCATCTATCTAAGATCCGAGTATTAGCAATGAAATAAGTCCTTTTTTACTTGATTGACGACACACAAAAAGCAAACCATCATTTTACAGCTGTTCAGATTATTACAATATCTAGTCAATATCCAAACTTTTTAAAACCATCTTCTTAAGAATATCCACCTTTCCCTTCCTCTTTGCGACTAGATCGTACATTTATCCACATTTATTCAATCACATAAATGAGCGTGCAACCACCTTATTTACAGACAAACTTACCAAAACCTTTAAAACAAAGGTGGTCACAACTAAACTAACTACGTACACCGCAACTTGCTTTTAATTTGTGTCAAAAAACCACTACTGCCCGAGTGCATATTTGATTTTCTAAACTTGACAATCTCTCTCTTTCTCAAGTACATTTTTGTTCATGCACTTAAAAAAGGTTATAAGTTCTTCATTTCCTTGTTTCATTAAAACACAAGAAAGGAACATTGAATGAGACAGCAAAAAGCCACTACCTCGTCTACTACATCCACTTTCACAAAAACTAACCCAAACCCATACAATTTTTTCGCAACATTATTATTACTTACTTACTGCTTAAAGCCCTTTTGCAGCTTTGTCGCTGCTACTGCTGCTTCTGCCGCCGCCGAGTTGTTTTTGCTGAATTATCTCCACCAACAAAATTGCTGATGATGACGGTCCTTTTAGTTAATTGCCAAATATTTTTTTTATCAGACCGTACAAATATAATAATTGTTCCTCCGATTAGTATCACTGTTTGAACAACATGGGCACACTTGAACAAGATGATGATGACAACAGCTTGAATATTGTAGAGAGAGACGAGACGAGAGGACTACTGTAAGCATCTATATAGCAAATGGTAATGATGATGATGATGGTTTGGCCTACCTGCTGTTGTTGTAGAAGAGCTCCTGTACAGCAGATTAACTATTTTCTCCTTTCTTCTTCTACTTCTTCTCCTTTTTTTAAGCTACTACTTTTTATTAGGTATTTTTAGGTATGCCGTTTGTAGGCAAGGCAAAAAGTCAAAAAGGTAGGTAGGTACTCACAAAAGCAAAGTCAATACTCCTCATAGTCCTCCCCATTCATTCCCTCACACATGATCATCAGCAGCAGAAGCAGCAGCAGCAGCACACCTCATGCACAGATTACACATTAAAAAGCGAGAGACAGTCAGACAGACGATCACAAAATTCACAACAGCAGACCTCACGCACGCACGGCAGAGCTGCTGCAACTATAAAATTAACTTGCTGTTGTGTTGCTACTGCAAAATAAAGAAAGGAAGAAACACAGTTCATTATTCTTTCGCACATCAACACAAACAACAAACAGCGTTGCTGCTTGCACTGCACTCTGCGTTGCACTTTAACTGCTGCTGTTTCACTAGTGCTCTTCTGTGAGTGCAAGTAAAGTACAACGAGTTGAGTGTGTGTTTCTCTCTAGTCACTAGTCACCAATCACTATCATCATCATCAGTATCAGTAGGTCTATTATTATTATGCTCTTATACTTTTATATGACTTATCTTCTTCTGGTATGCCTTGTATTTGATTAAAAAATGCAGCGAGTGCATTTTTTTCATGCTTATCATATAACGATGATAAAATACTTCTCCCATGGTCAGTAATGATACTGATACTTTACTGTTTGTTCTGTTTAAGGTAAGGTATTCACTCTCTATCTCTCTAGCATGCATGCATTCCTGACGACGCTTTTGAAATTGTATTGTTGGGTGGTATAGTGTTGTGGATGTGGTATATATGCTGCAGATTTTTAAAAAAATGCATCCGCAAACGCAAGCATAGAAAGCGTCTGTCCGTCTAGTACTACTACTCTCTAATAAATAAAACTAGCTTTTGCTCTACCAACGGATTATTGAGCAAGGGAAAGATGTTACGATAAATTTAAAAAAATTATTTTCATGCAAATTAATCCTAAACAGCTTAACCATTTAAGAGTAAAACTGACGTTAACCGATGAAGACGATAAGGTGTAGAAAATGTCAGCCATGGAGGAAGACGTTGTACATTTTATATAAAATTAAATCCAATGCAATGTATTAAAAACTTATTTTGGTGTTGTTACCAGACACTATATTGTAAATGCGTCTTCTCAATCAAACCCTTCTAACTGGCATCTCAGCGATTTATTACAGCAGTGTTTGTAATTTTTGCTGCAAAAAGAGTAGTGTAGCAAGTGAGATATCTGGCACACGTAAGGAAAATTTTTATATTTCTCATGAAGATAATTGAATAAACTGCATACAAGAATGCAGTTCAAGTTTGCACAAATACCGGAGGGATCAGAGTAAGTCTGCGATTCTTGCACAGTGCCAAATAAAGTTGGAATTGTATTGAAGCCAATGGCAGCAAAGGCACAAACAAAATTCATGCATGAATAAATGAATGCATGTTTTATCCATTAATGGTTTATCTATGATTCGAATTATCGGTTGTCTTTGTCGCTATATTCAAAATTTTGTATCAACGAGAAATCAACTCATGTAGTTATCACGTCCTTCGACTGCTCACTGTATATTGTGTAGAACTCACAACCAGTAATGTTTAATCGTATATTTAGCCAAAAAGAATGCCGACAAATGACATATTTGCTGTTCTCATCGCAAAATTATCCACTGTCATTTTGCCGACTAGCTGTTTTAATTCAATGTTTGCGTAGTATGCAGAATAATGGCAGATTTATACGAAATATAATATCTGGCTGGCTTTATTTTACATAATATATGCACATAATGTTGAATATTGATTTAACCCATATTGACTTTGGGCCACTTACAATTTGTAACTGCAAACTGCAGTCGTTAGCGTCCGTTGCGAATGTAAAATTTTAAACAAAAACACAGGAATGTGACATTTGGTTATTTTTCACAAAATTGAAATGTATTTTTAAAACTTAAAGTACATAGAACTGGAAAACTGCAAATTTTGATAGAACTACAGAAATTGCTGAGCGTTTCAAATTTAATTAGGCAAAAATCTTTTCACCCCCAGTAAAAGTAACGGTTTGCACCAGAAAATATCCGCTTTAGCAGGTCTGCAAATAAAATCATTT
>JAHZMT010004725.1:0-15949 GCA_027743785.1 Sinhomidia bicolor | reverse complement strand
CAAAATTATGTGGGTTTCATAGAAAGCAATAATAAAATGGACAAAAGCAAATAATAATAATAAGTCAACGGTTTCATTTCTTCGAAACGAGACATACATTGACATATGCAAAAAATATTGAGAACTGAGAACTACTATTTCTGCAACACTTTTAGCAAATTAAGCGTAACCTTCCTTGTATTTATTTATTTATTTTATAAAGTCAATCCTTTCAATACTAGGAATAGGAAAAGGAGACTAAATTAAAACAAGCACATCAACATGAAAGATTGTAGCGGAAAGCAATTAAACTGTGAGGAGTAATTAACGTAAGATTGATATTTGCGCAAAGCACACTCAACAAATAACTCTCCGGCAGCAGAGCAGAGCAAAAAAGAAATGGATATAATAGACTGTTCGTTTTGGTGATTATTTTTAAAAGATGTGCTGCTGCTGCTGTAGTTGAAGTAATTACTGTCATTATTATTACTATTTTTTTGACTTCACAGACTGTAAACTCTGTGAAATAAACAAACGTAAATAAAAGCAAGTTCATCAGCCAAAGGCTTTTGAGAGATTCATCAAAAAAACTTGAACATGTAGGCAGGCATGTAGATATATAGATTTTTATATAAAGAAGTAATTTAAACAATGCAATGTAATAATCAACACACACATACACACACACACAGAGAGAGAGAGAGACACACTCATACACGCATACATTTCTCAGTTGAGTTACAGTGATGATAATAAATAGTAGGGGAATTTGTGAACATCATCATTATTATCATGATAATCACCACAGTTGTCTTTGACATCTTTCCCTATTGTTCGGTGTGACACTTAGAAGTCTTTTCAAAAGTAATCTTCACTCAAGGGTTCCGTCTCGCAGCACAACAGTAAAAAGAAATTACCACCACATCAGACCACTGAAGTATTCATGTATAATAATGACAGTAGTAGTCATTCTCTCTTCTACTTCAACAACTCACAACTACAGCAGCAGTAGTATATAGGGCTGCTGAGGAAAAAGAAGATGATGATGAAGACGGAGTTTGAAAAAAAAGTAGAAAAAGAGAGCAAACCGGAGTAAGAGCAAGCAAGCTGAAAGAGATCACAAACAGAGAGACGACAAGTGGAAGGAGAGTGAATGAAGAAAAAAGATTTTTTTTTGTTCCAACCAACTCTTTTTACAACTTGTGCTGCTGCTGTTACTCGTCAATATTACTCATTCGTTCTCTTCTACTATCAAAACTACCAGTGGCAGAAAATGAAGCTCTAATAATAGAGTAATGTGCTTTGAAATATGTAGGTTTTTATACTAGTCCATATATATATCTTTGTACTAATATATTATGTGTAATAGTTGTGAACGGTTTTTGAGTGCCTAAAGGGATACTAGCTTTTCACTGTTGCGTCTTTTGTCAGTCACTTTATTTTTCGTTTGTAGAAGACAAACCGCTGTGCGGAAAGTGACACAGGAGGAGGTTGCTGCTGCTGTTACTGCTGCTGCAGTAAAATTGTAGCTGCTTCTGTGTGCTCTCTCTTGGTCTGAAAATTGCATAAAATGAGCAACAAGAAAGCTTGGAAACACGATAATATTCAATGTCATTTCCATTTAAGTGACGGTGGATGATGTGATGATGATGATGCTGGTGGTGGTGGTAGTGATGAAGAAAGAAAAGAAGAGAGAAAAATATAGAGAGAATAATGATGATGAAGATGACTGTGGTGTGTGTGGTGTAGTGCAGAAGTAACAGCAGCAATGTGGCAGGCAAGCAGAGCATTGATGGTAATGGAGTATGAACTTAATTTTTAGTGAAATGAAAAGACAAGCTTCTGGCTGAATAAACACATTTTACTCGTCTGTTGTCGTTGTCAACTTGATTTTTGAGGAGCAACAAAAGGAGTTTGTCTGTCAGAGAAAAAAAAGACAAGACAAGCAAGGAGGAAACTGTGTGTGTGTGTGGATGTGTACGGAAATCACAAAATGGTATAGAAAAAGTAGTTCCCTTGTGCTGCTTCTGCTACTGAAGTTGATGGTGATGATGATGATGACAATGGTACAAAAAACAGAGCTAGAAATAGTGTGCTGAGGTAGGTGCAAACTATTTCTTTTATAAGGTGTACTCAACTGCAGTTACCCTCTATCACTATAATAATAATAGTAGTAGCAATAATAATAATAATAATAACATAGCAGACAGTTTCTAGCCTTTTTTTACTTGCAATAAACAACACTACCACTATCGTCATCATCATCATCATCACCGCCATCACAATAACAAGGCAAGTAGTAGTTGTAGTAGTAACAGCTCAGTTCAACTGCCAGAGTTAATAATTCATGCGGCCGTTGTTGGTGGTAAATTGTACACACCAATTTTTGCCCATCTCCTCCTGCTCGAAAGTAATGAGTATGCCCTAGAAACGTCTGTTTTCTTGAATTGCATTTCAGTTTCACAAAAATAAACCACATATTTTCTTTTCTTTTCATGGCGAACATTCAATTGAGTTCAGAAGGAAAGAGAGAGAGAGAGAAAAAAAAATAAAAAAGAAAATTACAAAACGACTGTACAATTTCGCAAAGTAGATATTCATTTTAGCAGCAGCAGTGTGTGTGTGTGTTTGAACATTGAAGCTCTGCTCTAATTTACCGTCCAATTTAATCAATTCAGTTGAGTAATTAGACAAGAGGACGTGTGTGCATTAATGTTTATTAGAAAACGAATGCATACAATTAATCTCTAATAATAATAGCAATGTAATGATCATTTTGGTACTTTCACGTTTGTGGTGATCTTTGTGGCTGCTGCTGCTGCTGATGCTGCAAGCGGTGTAATTATCTCGAATGAATGTGATGGGCTGCAGCCGTACAGTATTATGCGAGTTATTACAAGGTCTACCGACTATACCCCGTCAAGATTTAGCTTCTCACTTAATTTTCTCTGTGAATGAACGTTTTCCTCCTCTTATCTTGATGAAAGGGCAAGTGAGATTCTTTGCATGTTTTCGGTAGCAGTTTACAAGGAGAACAAAAGGAGTGGAGAGTGATCTCAAGCACAAAATGAAATGCGATAAGAAGGGGGAAAAGGGCATGGCGTCTAGTGTCTACTTGCTTTCTCTTCCGTTTCCCTTTTTTCCCTGTGTTTTGATGCTACTGCTGCTTTTGTTGTGTTTGTTGCTGCTGCTAGCTGATCTGGGAGATCTGCAAAGTGTCATAGAAAAACTCGTCTGCACTCAGTCACTCTTGCTCTTTTGCTGCTTGCCTTCGTGAATAATTAAAACCTGTGGGACATGCAAATAGGAACTGGGAATTGCGAGCTTGACAGCGTACACAGAATTGTCAGTTTTCCGGGCTTGTTTATACCAATGAGTAGTGTCGTATACATGTTTTCTCAATAAAGTCGTGGTCGTCGACAACGTTGCAGTGGAGTACTATTATTGTGTGAGCAACAGTGCTTGAAAATCTAAAGAGAAAGCAGAGTACACAGTATAATCAGTAGTATATCTTTATGTATATGCGTAACCAAAGCTTATATGTGTATAGGTACGGCACTATTTTTTCTTGAAAAAATGTACAAAAAGATTAAACTATCATCATATTCATCGTATCACGTTTACTCCCCAGCTAAAAGAACACACACAACAGGGTTAAAGTTCAAGCAACGGTTACACATAAAATTATGTTTGTTTTCGTATTTCACTCGTACTGATTCTAAAATTATCATCATAATTATTATTATTACCATTATGCTGCATATATTTATGATGTATGCAAAAGTGCATGTGCCATCATAGTGCATGCAAATAAATGCTGACTTTTTTACTACTACTAAAGCAGTTAAAAATAATGCAAGATGAAGGTATAAAAAATGGCAAGCATGTTGAGTTTAAGTACAGCCTAATATGAGCAAGGAGAAAGAGAGTAAAAATAAAGATGAAAAAAGAGCTACTATACTACTCTTGGCTTTTTGGTACAGCCAACAGCTATACCAGTTTGTGTTTTGTTGTGAGTGTCGTTGCTTTTCTCAGTGAGAAAGGGAAAGAGAGATAGGGAAAAGTGACACTTTTCTTTTTTTACAAGACCATGCAAAAAATATTATAACAAGGTTTATTCATGGCCTACATTTTTTATAGAGAGAAAGACTACATGCCTTTTTTGTACAAAACATGGCATGCACACATTCACTTTTCCTCTTTTGCACATCTCTTTTGCCATTTCTGCTTCTATTTTATATTAATTTTATGAAGACTTCACCATCAGTTTTCTACTTGGTTGACTGCTCGTTCTTGTCATCCGTAGGTCTCTTTTATATCGGGATGTATCCTGTTTTTGTAATAATATTTTATGTGACTTTTCATTTCAAACAAATTTCTCAGAGAGAAAGAGAGAGAGAGACGACAAAACCACTCACAAAATTCATGTGTGATTTTCTCGTGTGGGTAAATAAGTGCTGGTACGAGCTTCATTATAAGATTCAAAATTCATAACAATTTCGCGAAAGAGAGAGAAACAAAATTTGTACAATGTTTGATCTGTCTAGGCATACATACGTGTAGTCTGGTTTATTTACGGAAATAATCAAATATTTGCTGTAAAAGTAAAACACGCCATTTTCCTTTGTAAATTAGTGCCAATCAAACAGAATGAAATGAAATTACACCACATATACATATATCCATTCTTTATTTATTTTTGAAATTTACAAATGACCAGTCATGCGGATTAATGCTTCAATTTCTTTGTATGGTGAGCTTCATCCTCTCTATCTCTCTCTATTTACTTAACTCTGGTGGTGCAGAGCAAATTTCATGTTGTCATATAAAATGGAGAATTGTGTGCCACTTTGACATTTTATAACAAAGATATAGTCAAAACAATAAAGAAATCAGGGGGATGCTCAGGCTTAAAAACTGGTAAGGTGTAGGTACATAGCTTTCTCTCTCTTTCTCTCTCTCTGTCTGTATCTTTGATCATTTCAGGCCTCACAAAATGGGCACTTAAATCAAAATTACCTTTTCATGTAGTGAATTACATTTTAGTGCACGCGCGCACAGTTCATACGCCAGCACGCAAGCAAATATATATGTACATAGGTATATATAGATAGATGTACACACGTATTCACAGTCTGGTTGACGAGTTGAATTTGAAAAGGTAACGTGGCGAAAAATTAACAATTGGGGAATAAGTACTGTCATAAACTTTGAAAGAGAAAAGAGAGAGTAGTGCCCTTGCATTTTGATATTTCCCTGGATACATATCAACGTTTTACTAAAAACCGTATACTACACTATTCTACGGCCACTCTGACTTCTCTACCAGTGGTACTTATTCAAGTAAAGCATTAAATGAAAGTTGAAGAACGGCACGGTCACAGTTGCTCATGGTGCATTTTGTGTCGTCACCACTGTTGTAATATCCTACACCAGTAGCAGCACTCATAATTAGTTTCTGGAAACATCATCAAAAGAATAAACTATTTCCCAAATGTGTCGTTCATTGTTTAATAATAGAAAGAAGACTGTTGTGCAACACTGGTAACCTCAGACAGTCCATGTCAAGTTTCATAATCACTACTTCTATTTTTACTACTAGCTAGCAGATGACAACAAGAAAACAAAATAAAAAATAACATGAGACTGGTATGCATATCGTTGTAGTTTTTAGATAGGGAGCAAAAAGCACAACAAGAGCGTGAGCTTCACGTAAAAAAATACAAGGTTTGATTTAAAATCAGAAAATAGTGAGATGTATGTGTGATGGGATGGAATACACAAAAAATATTATAGAAGAAGGAGTTTTTTTCTTCATTTTATGTTCCATCTATGAAAGGAATGTAAAAAGCTGAGAATTTTTATGGTCACGCACGCCATAAATAACGAAATTTTATATACAGATAGATGGATAGACTTGCTTACTACCACCAATACCACCACCACCAACCAACCACCCCACCATCTCTGCCCATAACATGTGAGAAATGACAACGTGTTTTTTTCCCTTCTTCTGTTGCTTCTGTTTGTTGTAAAAATCATGCCATGCCATGCCAAAAGATACGCTTATTTGATAACAAAAGAAATACACCTTATGTTGTTTTAGCAATGGATACGCCCACTAACAAAAAAAAGAATGAGTAAATGTTGACACAAGAAAAGGAATAAAAGAGTAACATCACACAACACCAGATGAGAAAATCGAGTATTATTGTGAAAGAAAAAAAAACTTTTACTTGTAAAAAAGTAGGTGGTGTTAAGGTATTCTTGCTTTTTTTCTTGAGCTAATATGATCAGAGAGAAATAGCACAAGAGAAAGTAAAAGAAGAATGAAGGAAGATGCTGCTGCTCTTATAAAAAACAGTACAAGCGGAAGAAGGAGGAAAAGAAAGGAAACTTATTTTGCGGTTGTTGTAACACTATTACATGCAACACCGATTGAATAAGATATTGTAGCCCATGTGAAAAACAACAAAGGACAACAACACGTGCCTTCTTACTTTTTGCTTGATACAGGATTCATTTAGCTCTTTTTCTTGCCATCACGATGATGATGATGAAGACGATGATGATAATGCTATGCACGCTCAGCAAGATTGAGAGAGAGAGTGAAAGGAGATTGTGTTGGTTTTTTATACGTATTTCACCACCCTCACTGCCGCCGCCGCTGCCGCCGTCGTCGTCGATGTGCTACTAACAACACCATATTGAGCTGCTTAAGGCAAAAGTAAATAAGTTAAGTGTGGCTCAGCTCGGCTTTTACCTTTTTTTCTTGTATATATTTATATCACACAAGATCTTCTCAACTGTTTCTTTTTGATCGGGTTACCTAAGCACACTATAGATACACACACACACCAGCAGACAGACAAATAATAGTAAAACTAAATACCATACACCACCATCACCACCACCAGCTATTTTTCTCTGGGAGTTGAGTTGGCAAATCAAAGGAAAATCCAGTTCACCGGCTTCTCCATCCAACATGTGCCACCATCCAGCAACGAATATCACTCACTCACTCGCTCTCTCAATGGAATGCCTAATTTACTATGTTACTTTATGTGCATTTTTTTACACAAAACAATTCCATCCGTAAACTTTTCTTGCTTTTGCCTTCTGCTGCGTCTGCTGGGATTTTTTTTTCTTTTAGTACAATATATTCTACTTAGGATTTTCGGATATTAGTGATTCCATGCGTCTTTTTTTACTGAGGATTTAGAAGAAGAAAATAGTTACAAACAACTGGAGTCTATATATAATAATAGGAATATAGACAAAATAGAATATAGATAGATATGTAGGTGCATAAAATAGTTAGATATAGACAAGTATTTATACACATGTATTATTGGAGAAACATAATAGGTAAAGTGAGGTACGTAAGTAGGCATCCTCATGGAAGAAGAATTTTCACGAGTGAGGAAAGAAACAATGCAAAACATGGATCAATGAACGGGAAAAGGAAACTCCTGATTTTCACTGTTTTGTAATTCTACTACTTTTTTTTAGTTCCGGAGACGAAGACGTAGTAAGTAAGTAATACTAAACAAAGGAGGTTGAATGTCTTTTGTGTTTGAAGGAGATGATGGAAAGAGAGTGAAAAGAGATGGAACAAGTTGAAGAAGAAGAATAAATCCAGTTAAACAAGAGGGATTTCTTTGCCAGAGATAAAAATACAGAAGGAAAGAACGAGGCTAATGTGTAATCCAAAATCTATATAGGCATTAGGATAGGAGACAAGGATGTTATCAGAATGTCATTATTATTAGTTATCTCATAGAACGCGCACGTAAAAAAAGATCAGACGATGAGAGATGCTTGTCTTTCTTCCTCTTGTTACTACTACTACTGACGATGATGATTTTGTTTTCTTATTGTGCCTTGTTGTATCTGTGTTTTCAATACACTTTTAAAATAAAATTCATTACAAGATTACGAAAAAAAGTAGACCAGTTTTTAACCGAGAATCACTCCTTTTAACTTGATGAGCGGATATAACAGAAAATAAAAAGTTTACTGGGTGCGTACATACATTTTTTACACGTTTTGTCACGGTTAGCTTGTCTATTTTTATACACTTTTAACAAACAGTTATTTGCAAAGAAAATGTGTACACAACATTTGTAAAGAAGAGGAAGAGAGAGAGAGAGAGAAGGAGAGAAAAAAACATGATTCCACCGCCGGTGGGCCAACTGATGACTGACTGAAAACATAACTTACTACAAGTCACCCATCATCACCACCACCACATTCCTTAAAACTTGTATTTTTTTGCTAATACAAAAAAAGTCTAGAATGTTTTTGTTTGATAGAACCGAACAAGTAATGGAAAGTATATTTAATTCAAGTTGGAAGCTGAGAAAAGTCGGTAAGGAGAAAAGAATGACACAAAAAGACATTGAGGCGGAAATAAGAAAATTGCCAGACTTGTACCTGCATACATCCCACCACCACCGCCGCCGCCGCCACACACTCTATTGACGTAGTTGTAGTTTCGATTCACTACAACAACAACAACTACTACTGCTACTACTACTAGATGTTTTTTTTTCATAAACTCACCAACTTTCCCTGTCTCTTCCAGTCGAATAAATCAACTCCCTAATTTTACCAAGCCCGTTTTTATAAAAACTTATTATTACGACAGCGAATTCAATTTCTGGTTCTCTTTCTGTATACCTACTTTATAAAGACTTTTATTTGCAATTGCCTGGAAAAATCCATGAGCTCAGCACAAACATAGTCAGTTCTATTTTGCCACTAGTGCTGTTGCCTTAACTTTTCTCACAATAACAGCCAGGAAGTAAAAAAAAGTACTTATTTATATTGTTTCTTTGTCCTTGTAAATAAGTACACACATACATAATACATATATTATATATGTGCATACGCGAGGTTGAATAGTAAATTAATCCACTTTTCAAAATTTCATTTTATTCCTAGGAAAACAAGCACAAATGACGGAAGCAACTGTTGAAAACTAATTTGGCACATGCGAGTTACTTAACCCGAGACTTTTTTTGGTAAATAGAAAGCTTCTCTGTAATATTTTATTTGTGGATGTGTCAGTGCGGGTAGCAGTCTTGCAGAGGGAAGTATTACTATCAACTGAAAAGGTACACAGGAACAACAGGATGAAAAGGAAGGAGCACGAAACGAGTTACCCAATTTTTTTTACTAGTAGTTTCCTTCCGCCTCTTTTCTCACATAATACCTCTCACCCGCCTCTCCATCTTGTCTCATCACATCACCCTCCTGCCAAGAATAGCAAAAAAAAGAGCAGGGAAACAGAGTAGACATGCTCTCTCTCTCTCTCTCTTTTAAAAAATCCATTTAAAAAAGTCAAGTCAAAAAGACTATCTGTTTAATAGGAGAGCAGTGGAGAATTTTCGCAACAGAGGATTTGCCTGCTCATCTTACATACTACTTGAGTATATTGTAGAAAAAAAGGGTTTACGTTGCACAAAGTTACCAAGCATTATAAATTTACAACGGTATAAATAAACGATCCAACTGTAAAGGGATGGCAAAATTATAGAGAGAAAGAAAGAGAGAGAGAGAGAGAGAAATAAAGTGTTGTGGAACTTTTAATACTACACTATACTACTGCAATTTCCACAAACTCCACAAGTTTGTTGATGTTCTTCCAACTCCTACGTGAAGTCGTAGTAACGTACAGTGATGACGACAGCGGAACAGACAAAATTTCTACTTGATTTTCCATTTCGTAAAATGTACGCCTTTTTAATGATTCAATTGGTAGTAAATTAAGTATGTATGGTAAATAATGGGCTTTTCAAACTACCTTATCGTTCCCATGAATCAATTTTCTTGGTTGTTCTGACTCTCTTTCTTTCTCTCTCTCTCACTCTCTCTCTCTCGCTCTTTCTACTTGTCTGTCAGACAAGCTATCAGCAGAAACCAATTTTTCTTGGTGTCAAAAAACTTAACTTTTTAAATGTTAAGTTTTGTTTTCTGCTCAAAATATTCTGGTAAGTAGTCACTGGGGTTTTTTTGGTCATAAAGTCATAAAATGCATGTGACAGCCGAGCAGTCTGAGAAAAAAGGATAGTGTACGTAGTAGTATACGCAAGTGTAAGTGATACCCAGCTTGGTTGTTACATAAGTGGCAATAGTGTTTCTTCTGACAGGGTTATTTCGACTGGGACCAAGAATCAAGTAAACAACATGGCTTCTATATGACAATTTTAGAGGAAGTCAACGAGCAATTAGCTATAGTCCTTAGGAAAACACATAACTACATATATGTATACATTCCGACTTACTTTTTATACCAAGTTGTTGTTCACACTTTTTGTGGGAGATGTGCAAACAGATTGTTTTATGACCAAGTCTATATGCCTATATATTATGCGGAATGTAGAAAAAGCGAGAACGTGAGAAAATGTCAAAAACTTAAACTGAAAAAAAATCAGCAAACATTAACGCACATTGACATATGAAAAAGGGAACTGTGTAATATACTCTTTGTATGTCGCTTAATCGCTTGTTGCTGTATCAAGCATGTCTGCACTTTTATTACAAGGAAAGCGATAAAAAAATAAGACGACTGTCAGTCACAGCGTCCCATTTTGTTGCTGATCTTGTGGAATGCACAAAAAACTATATACTATTTTGCACTCAATAATCTTCATGGTATAAAGATACAAACAATTTTAAATACTTTTAAGTACGTGGAGGTTTAATTTGTATATACTTGCTAGAAGGATTAAGTTAAATTTGTAAGGTTGAACTCTATTATGTATTTATGATGCTCACATAAAGGTCACTATCAATTTCCCCAGAAAATGGAGTAATTTATACTGCACAAAATTGACCTGACCTTTAAACTGCATATATATTCCATGCAACCCTAAAAGAGCATTCAGCATGACATATTACAATAATAATAATATAGTTTGCATTTTAAAAGGAGACACCCCACGTACAAATGCTCACACAAAGTTTTCTTTCAAGAAACAGCAAGGAAATTCCAAAACAGACTTAAAAATATGTATGTAAAATTTAATTATATTTTTCAAGTTTATTTTTTTGTTTTTTTATTCTTTTATAGATCAAAGCAAATTTTTTAACTTATAGTGCATTTATGTATATAAATACACTCTATTTTTACATCACCATAATATTATCATAGTCACTAGTATTACTACTACCATCATTGTGAGTCTCTACTACTGCATTTGGCCAAGTTACCTTCTTTTCATCTGTTTTCAGATATAATAATAATGTCATTGTAAAAAAAGTGGGAGATGGCTTTTTATGCTAAAATAATCCTTTTGTATATATTTTCTATCATATAACTACAAATACAAAAAACCAATGTATGCGCTTACTATTACTATTATTATTATTACGCCCTACTATAAAAACAAAACAAACAGGCTCTCATTTTAAAAAGAAGTAGTAAAACCGGCACTCGTTCATCTGTTGAGGCTTTTCTCAAGTTAGTCTTTTTTTCCTTTCTCTGTGATGCAAAGAGTACAACAGAGAGAAACCATGTTTCTGAGAGTATCTTTTTTGTGTTGTACTTTGTGCTTATTTGATGATATGCTCGATTTTAATACTTTCTTTTTCCACTTCCATTTTCTTCCATAACAATATTTGGTTCAGGGTTGCAGGAAAAAACTACATTAGAGCATCTTCGGCAGCAACAGCAGCAGTAGCATCTCATTTTATTTTATTTTTTTCGTCTGCACCAGCAGATCATTCGTTGATGATGATGTTTGCCTGTGTGAGCAGCAAAGCCAGTGTGCATTTTTTTTCGTACAGTGCAGCAGAGTAATAGCACAAGTAATAGGCAAGTCGTAAAAGCTCATAAACTCACACTCAACTTTTCCATCTTCATACCAAGACTGCCAGTCACTCAAAAGCGTGACACATTTTGTGTCCCTTACGTTTTCCCCTTATTCATCATCATCCACTTTTTCTTGCTTATCTTGTGCTACACAAGCAGGCATTTCATGCATTTACCCAAATAACCACACATTGCTTCTCATTTTTTTACTTCTAAGAAGACTAAATATTACTTCACTTTATAAAATAAATTCTGCTCGAATATATCACGGAAATATCCATGCACTCGCAAAATGCTATTTTTTCCCTCCTTCAAAAAACACCATGATGATAGCATATAACTTTAGGAAACTCTACAATTTTAATATATAGATTTTATGGCAGGAGTTGCATGAAATAAAAAAAAATCTCCAGATTTTCAGCAGCAGTATAGCATGGGTGAAGAAAAAAAAATATGTAGGAGTACGTTTAAATTGAGCTAAGCGGCCTTCTATTTTTTTCTTCTGGTAGAAAGCGCACAGAAGAGTACAAAAAATATGCATAGGTAGAAATATGGAAAATAATATCGTAGCATTTCAGCGAAAGAAATGAATATGCTTAGTTTTTAATGTGTAGGCGCAAAGAAGCTACTTATGTTTCAGAGTAGAAAAAAAGCTGCTTTGACCCTTGCTCGTAAAGTGTCACATGAAGCAAAAGTTCAAAGAAACATGGGCACTTATTTTCTCTTTCAGTAGGAAGCCCATCTATTGCAACACATGCTATCTAACACTAATAATAATATGATTGTATGAGTGAGATGTTGTAATGTGTATCATATTATCGTGTGCTTATTATAAATGCTGGAATATGGGTGCAAAAACTGTGTCTGTAGTATAAAAGTAGCGCGTAGCTCTTCTTCTGCTTCGAGAAGAGAAGATGAGATTCAAAAAGATTCCTCTTCAGAACTTCAGGCTTAACAACAAGACTACTAAACAACTTGCTCTCGCTCAGCTTTATTCCTCGTCGTTTTTTTTTCTTGCTGTTACTCACCAAAGACCATTTCGCTGAGTAGTGAATTAAAGGTTGTCTGCACACAGCAGCAAATAATAGCGGGTTGGTCGCTGCTGCTGCTGCTGCAGAGGTGTTTTATTTGTGTGTGGATACATACATTCATCATATTAAGTAGTTTCCATGCCATGGCAAATGCCATCATGGCATAATACCCAAGTTGGCAGTGGCTTTCTGCTCCAAGAGAAGCTTTTTTTTACTATGGCTACTTTACTGGTGGTGGAAGTAGAAGTAGAAGTAGCGTTGTTTGATGATGAGGATTGCAGAGAGAGAAGAAGAAGAAATAAATGAGGGAACAATTTTCGACTTACTTTACTTGCCACCACCACCATCACCGCTGCCATACCAAAAGGGTATTTATTACTAAAGTAATATACTAACTGCCAAATCCACTCACTATGACAAATTCTCACTCTCTCCAGATTATTATTACTTGTACGTGTTTGAAAGGGTTTTAAAACTCGACAACTTTTTTTTCTTTGGAAGGGGGAGGAAGTTGTTGAATATATATTTTTTAAATGCTACATGGAGAAAGATAAAAACAGGTAGATTAAGTATAAATCTCAATAAGTGCATTAATAATAACAGAAAAAGAAAAAAATATATATGTATATAGTGGATTTGAATTGTACACAGTTTTTATCTGCCACTTTACAAAACACGGTATTTGTACATTTACTTGAACATTGTTGCGTAATGCTGTTATCTGGGTATATCTTTATTTGCACGTAAACATAAAAAAACTCATTTTGAATGGGTGAAAAGAGCAAAGTTATAGTTATTTTTTCGTTATTTTTAATGTGTCAAGAAAAAATAACCTCTAGTTTTTTACTTTGTTAATGTTTCCATTCAGCATACAGAGCATACCCTCTTTTTCTACGGGAACCAACAATATTTTTTTGTACTTTTTGCCTTTCCAGTTTAACTTCTTAATTTTACTTTATTGACTTGAGTTAGAAAAAAGATATAGGGGCAAAAGGGGGAAGAAATACACACAGACAGACAGAGAGAGAGAAGGAAAGAACAAAGTATTAGGCCGACGACGTAAACACAAGTGAAGAAAATGAGAGGTTCCACTACTAACCACGCTAATAATACGTAGTTATAAAAAAAGTACGCACACACACACACTCAGCTTTATAAGATTATATTAGTATACTTACCAGGATGACACATAAAGAATTTATAGACCATCATATGATTACGTGTAAAGTTTTTAGTGACTTTCAATGAAACAAATGTATGTACACCCCGAAAAGTTGGTCTTTTACACCCTTTTCCTGACTCACAAGTCGCAGCAGCACATTCCAGTTTTTTTTACATTGCCATCACCACCGTCATCATGGCTTTTGATACAAGTTAAAATTTATATATAACTAGAGTCTGTAGTCTGTAGTAACGACTACTGTATATAGTATGTAGTAGTACTCATCTGACAATTTTACTCGTCTCTGTGTGTGCGCGAACAAGTTCAACAGTTCTTCACTTTATTCCCCTCGTTCGTACTCAACTCTTTCATTTTTTTGTACTTTTCGGTCTAAATTTTTAATGTCACACAATTGGAACATGTACATACATACATAGGCGGCGGCAGAGGGAACAAGAATGTTTCCTCTTATTTTTAACCGAGTCTTTGAGAGAGAGAAAAAAAATCTAATACATTTTTTTATTTAACTCCTCAATGCGAGTTTAAATGTTTTGGAGAGGAGGAGGAGGAGAAGAAGAACACGACGAAAAAAATAGAAGAAGCAAGCCTTCAAGCAAACAACAAGCAGTAGTAGCAGCAGCAACTTTTCTCAGAGAATTATATTTTTCACAAGAGAGGAATCATTGTCAACCAAGTAATATTATTAAAAAAAGAGGAAAGCAGCGTAAAAAATATATATATTGTCTTCAAATTTCTTTCCTTTCCACTTCACACCATCACCACCTCCTCCTCCACCACACACTCACCACTACTACTACTCAACTCAACAACAGAAAAAAAAATCTTTCTATGTGTGTATGTATGTATGTCTAATGTCTCCACAAGAATCAACAAAGTGAAGAGACATGCAAGCCAGCCATCCAGAGAGAGGCCATGATATTGGGAGGTCTCTGAAACCATCAACACCACCATCATCAACCACCGTTGTCACCACGAGAAAATCGTCTGTGTGATTGTGAACGAAAGACTACAATCTCCTTCTCTCTTATTTAGCAGAGCTAGCAAGCAACAACAACACAAGGCCAGGCCAACAAACAACACTTGCACTGCCACCACCACCACACAATGTCAACCCTTTTTACATATTTCATGAACGGGCATGCAACCAGCCTATAGGTATGCGTATCTTCTGCTGGAGCTGTTGGCTTCATAGGAATTTATGTAAACACGTATTTATTATTATTATTATTATTATTGTACCATTATTGTGCAACCTCCACTACTACCACCAAAGAACAGCAAAACTGAAAAAAAAACTACCACGATGATGATGATGATGAGACACAAGCATCAAGAAGCGATCGTCGTGATATCATCACAAAAGCACATTTTTATAAATATTAACGTTTACACAAAAAAGGATCCATCCAGAAGAGAAAAGAGAACTTGTACTGGTTCTGCACAGAGACGAGACGACACACACAAAGAGAAGACGCAAGCTGTAATATTATAAACTGATACTTACTTAAGACCACTTATTTCTTTTGTACTTAACGTTTGTTGTAAGCTGATACTAAATACTAACAACTATCACAGCTTATTTATGTAAGTCGTAATAATGTCGCTTGGCTTGCTTGCTACTATTTATGTTATTTCCTTCTGATGCTAACAGAAAAAGAGAATTTTTTTCTCCTTTTTTGTTAAACATCAAGCAGCAGCAACAGCAGTAAGATGTTTTCTTGTGTCGTTCTTCTTCTTTTTTTAAAAAAAAAGGAGTAGGAAAGAAGAGAGAGAGAGAGAGAGGAAAGAATGCAATATACTTTTCTTTGTTATCTAAATGTTAAATTTTTTAAAACATTTATTGCTGCTGCCGTTGTTGAATGAATGTGTCTACCACCCTGTGTCCAAGACGACAATAATAATGCAATTGCTTCCTTCCATCCTTCCATTTCCACAGTT
>JAHZMT010004724.1:0-10223 GCA_027743785.1 Sinhomidia bicolor | reverse complement strand
TTTACAAGTCATGTTGAACTCCCTTCTGAAAAATTGCTGCCCGTAGAAAAACTGCCTGATAAAGGACTCCCCAGATGGAACGTAGCCATCATTCTATACATTAAAGGATATTCAGTACTGCATTTTGCTCCATGTTCAGTTTGCATAAATTTATTTTAAAATTTAACAGTTCAACAGATCGCTTTTAAAAAATTCTCCATTTCTAATTTACCTGCACACAAAATTGAAATCTGGATAGTCCTCCATCAGTCGTAACTGTGCAGAAAAGGATCTCGCACATTTTCGAATGGTTTCATCATACGGCCACATCCAGGCAGTGTCAATGTGACAGTGACCCATGGCGTAAAGTGTGTGAACCTTGTCACCGGGTTTATCAGCAAAAAATGTAGATGCAATGGTTGACGCAGTTCTGTTAATATTTATTGCGAGAATTTTTTTAAATGTTGGGAATGGTGCAACATGGCACTTAAATTAAATCAGGTATTATTTATCTCACGTTTCATCTCCCAATCGAATCAAATTGACAATTTCGTTTGCAGCAAACATTGCCTGCATCCCAACGTGACTTCCATCACCCAGCTTGTTTGCTGTTTGGTAGAGCATCTCAAGGTCACTCAGTAAGTTGTACTTGTCCCTGTTGAAAACGGACACTTCAGCTCTATTCAGTTTCCACCACCGTCCTGGATTGGGTGGTCTGATGTCTGTTAATTACAGTTAATTAGCAAACTTAACATCTTAGCAATTATTGTCTTTTAATCGTGCCAATATAAAAAATATTACCATCCCCCGCTCCACTCATGTGGTTACAAGCCATTTCTATATAAAATCTTCCCGGTTGCGTTGTTCCATCCTTAAAGTAACCAGAAAGATTAAAAACTAGTTTATAATTTTATAAAAGGACAACTTTTGAAACCCAAAAAGGGAAACTTATTCTTACAAAGTTTCGGGTCAAAATGTACTCTTCGCGAAAGTCAGGGGAAAGACCTTGAATGACTCTCCCAGTTTCCGAGTAGATACAAGCTTCACTTCCCGTTGCCCAACGAAGATGAACCTCCTTTCCTTGCCAGGATGCAGGTATTGTGACATTGAAACGGAACCAATGTGTTGACCATGTTGGACCAAATTCATCACCAACCTTTGCCTCTACATAGTTAGCATTGACAATGTCATCCCAAGAAAAATTCATCCACGAGCCATGTGAACCGCTTATTGAAAATACTTCGAGTGCTGATAAGTAAAGAAAATAGTTAAATGAATACTTTTATGATATATTACGCACTGTAGTCAAGGAGGAGCTCATGTTTACTGATATAGCTATATTATTTAGAAAAGGATATTTTCAATGAAATAAATTTCCATAAAAGGATTGTTTATATTTTATTTAAAAACATTTAATTGTTTGGTCTAAATTAAGAACTCACAGTCAAATCCTTGTGCCTCCCCATAAATTTGGCTGGTTAAATTTAATTCCTTGAACAGGCTTCCCGAAGAAATGACCCCGTTAATACGAGACATTGTTGTTAGCCGATTTTTATGCATCGGCGCTTTTAGTGCTTGTGCCATTTTGAAAAATGACTGAAAAAAATTTATTAAAAAGTTAAGGGTTTAAAAATATTTTTTTAAACTTTACTAACTTATGTATGAATTCTATCTATAGATACAAACGAGTATACTAGTCTATTATATCAAAATACAACAAACGCTGCTGTGCATACAGTGGCTTAAGCCAGCGATTAAACTGTATGGCACTGGAATAGATTCCTTTTATACTGAAAGTTTAATACTTTGTTTATCAACACTTATCCCAAATTTGTTGTTTCATGTTCTTGTTTCAAGTATACGCTGGATCATGTTAAGCACACACAAAAGGTAATACATACATACTACATCACATACTACTATCAACAAGCTCACAAGTTTAATTTTGGATTTTATTAATTAACTTTAATAAATCATAACCTGTGACTGATTAGCTATTGACAAAGTGGTTAAAAACAAAACAAAGAAAACACAGCAATACCTATGTATCTGTCCAGACAGATTGAGAAAAATATATAATTTTCAACGTATCCAAGACCATTGATAAAAACAAACAAAAAGACATTTAATCTATAACTTTTAGTTTACAAACAAAAACGTATCATGCAATGCTTCCGTAACAAAGCACACAATACCTCAAAATAATCATGTCGACCTCATAAATTATTAATTAATAATTACATGGTGACATTAATCATGACCATACAAAGCGATATTTAGTTTCAATCAGAGGTCGCATTGACGTGGTAGTGGTGTTCGAAAATTCCGTTATTTTGGTATTGGCTTACTTGTTTGTAAAATCCATTCTAATACTCATATAATAACCTATAAATTATGCATATATACTTTTTAAGTTTATGCCTTTTTTGATAGCGAATTGTAAATATCCATCAACTTTTGGGCGTTTTGTTTGCATTCATATAAAGCAATCAGAGCACAGCAACAGAGTTTAGGTAAATGTTTACATCACCATACTTACGTAAATCTTTTCCTCTGAAAAGATATAACCGTTCCATATTCTGAAATTGTACAAATCATAACATTCTTTCTTTGTTTCATTCTGCCATTCTATGTAAGTATTTTTCATTTTTTAAATTTCTTCTTAATACAACTCGTCGAAAGAAGTAAATCTGGTTCTTTATTTGCGAACCAGCTGCAATGAATCTTTACAGGATGACCAGCTTATTGGTGAATGCTATCTTTTCAAAATTACAGAAAATCTAAAACGATGCATAATGTTGATTTTAGCCTTATCTGAACGCTAATACTTGTCAGATTTTGTTATGAAAAGTTTCAATTTTAACGGTTAAACGGAATATGAACTAGAATGTCATTTTTAAAAGCACTAGTACGTTTACATAAGGTAGATACGGGCAAAAATTGAACGATTCTTGATCTATAAAAAAACTCGAAGTCATTTTTTTCCAATTCTAACGGTCTACAATAATGAGACCATGACAAACAAATTTGGTTCAAATTTTAATACGGTGTTCAATTTTGACTTCGCGATACCTTAATTACAACTTGTAGTATTACCTAGTTTATTCTCTCATCATGACAAATAGCTACTAGGTAATACGCAGTTTACCCTTTACCACCTCCATGGAAACTGACAGGCATTCAATTTTAAATTTGACTCTTCAGTTGAAAACGTTATTCCATGCAAATTGTACCATCATTTCAAAACAGTACCAAACTTTTTAAATGCTTGCAAAAAGGCACATAAACGCAACGAGCAGTGATTTTGTTTGACAGAGGTGAATTTGTGTTGAAATTTGTAACTCTAAATTTTCTAGTTATGTGTCTTTATGTTCCTGTTGTGTGATGTACATATACTTTACTCACATTTTAAATGGGGAAATGCTCTCTCTCTCTCTCTTCCTGCATCTCTTTAGCTATTTCGCCGTAATCCCAACCATGCCGACGTGTTTCTACGAAAAAAACTCATGAACAGTTGCCCATTGCTGTCTGACTAGCATGTTTCAAAATAGGATATCCTACTTAAGAACAATACGATAATGCAATATTAGTAGTAAAGCACCTAGCAAAACTACGAAAAGGAATGAGTGAGGCACGAAAGGAATGATATATTTTATCCTGTGTTAAGAGAATGAGACAATGAGAATGAAAAGATGTAAACTCTGCGCTGCAATGTTGCAACTATGTGCTAAATTTTCGCAGGCGCAATATAAACCACAACAACATTTTGTGATTTGTGATCATCATCATCACCTTATAATTCACAGTCTTAACTCTTTCTACAATGAATTTGGTCGAGCTTTAATTTAAAAAATCGTACGTCTGTATGTGGTCAGTACTAACTTTTGTCGTATATGAATGGAACATTTATTTATCAGAAATATTTTAGAAAATATTTAGGAATTATTTTTTTGGAAAAATGTGTTTCATCTTAAAATATCACAAAAAGTAAACAGGAGTAGTGCTCTTTTTTATAATAATGGCTAACACGACATTTGAGCCCAGAATAAAAAAATCACTTGGCAAAGAATATGGCGTCATCAAGTACTGTCAATAAACTTTGGTCAAATACCGGTGGTAATGTTCCGCAATTTGAAACTTTGCCCACAATTCATGTTTTTGGTGAAAGTTCCAATAGTTCCAAAGAAGCAAAGCAGAAGAAAAAGCCATTCTGGAAAAAAGGTACTAACTTTACAGGCAACGTTCTTTCATCACATGATAAACTACGAGTCGTTTTTTATTCAAGTGCAATTTTTCATTATTAATTACGTATTAAATTTGAATAGTATTTCGAAAAAAGAAAATTGAAGCAAAACGGGATAAGAATGTTAATCCACCTGCAGAATTTCAACAGATGGGAATAGAATGTCAAAATTTATTTCCCAAAGTCCAATCATTAAAAATCAAAGCGGACACACAGGTACATAATATATATGCATAAGCAAACAAGCTGTACTTTGACATGTGAGTGAAATTATGAATATAATTGAAGCAAATAAATGCAATGTGTAATAATGTTTTTGCCAGGTACATGTCCTCTCCAACATTGATGCTACTAATGCCGTTACCGCAGGAATTCAGAAAACTTGTAACAGTGTATCAAACGTCATTCCTGTAGAACGAGTTACCCCAGAACCAGCTTTAAAAGAAAATCGTCTTGTATGTTGTTCATCTAATTTCCTCAAAATTTTATACTTAAAACATTTACATATATTCATCTGTACTCTACATCATAAAATTTATCATTTATTTATATAATAGACCGTCCCGTTGCAAATTGCTTGGCCTGATAGCGATAAATCCAGTTTTAGTATTAACGTAAAACCTTTATGTAGTTTGCTGTCTCGACCAGAAATTGCCAATTTGCCTGTGGCAATATTTTCTATAAATGGAACCACTCGAAGTGGAAAATCTTTTTTACTTAACCAGGCAGTAAAGTACCTTGAATTTGGCAACTCTCATCCTAACGACTGGATTGACCAAGAAAAGGAGGTGAGTTTTGATTGGAGCTTTCGAATGCAATCGGTCACTGAAGGCATACAAGTTTGGCCAGATCCGTTTATTCTGAAGGACAATCAGGGTGGAAAATTGGCATTAATTTTGATTGACAACCAGGGACTTGAAGATACTCACACTACAACTCACGTTGCCTACAAACTATTTTGTTTGTCGAATCTTCTCTCGTCTGTGTTTACCTATTGTGACACTCAGGCATACACGAAAAACTATTTGGAATCTTTGCATACTTTTATGGAGTTTAGCAAGTCTGTAGAGCACGATGGAAGGTAGCTTTAAAAATTTAATTTAATTTAATTTAAATAATTTGTGACAACAGTGCAGTTACTGAGTCGCATAATATGTGACTTATATTTACAGAAATACAGGTGGGCGAAATAAAAATTTTACCTACACATTTGGCAAATTAATTTTGCTCTTTCGTGACTTCCGTTTTGTCAAGGATTTTCCATGCGACGATGGTTGCAGTTTTTACGATAAAAACATGTCCAGTCAACAGAAAAATAATAATTTGTACGCTCACATTTTTAAAGAAAATAAAGACAATGTCAGTAAAGTTGTTCGAGATAAGCGCAAAGCCCTGTTGGAATTCTACGACGATATTTTGGTCAGCACCATGATAGGTCCAGGTAATAGAGAGCCAAACAACACAGAGCGCCTACACAGTTCAACATGGGATCCAAACTTCAAAATGGGTCTTATGAAATTTTTAGAGAAAATATTTTCTTATCAGTTCATGTCCCAATCAATCAAGAAAATTTCAGGGCAGGTGGTGACTGCTGAAATACTAATAAAATATATCAAAAACTGGGCCAAAATAATAACCGAAAAGAACTACAACATTAGCGACATCACTGGACTGGAAGCAAGCAGAAATCTGTACTACAATCAAAAAATTGAGGAGAGTCTCCATTTCTACATGTCCCTCATCGACAAGTTGAAGATCTGTCCGGAAGGCAGTAATATTTGCGAAGTTTTAGGACTCGATAAAGCAACTTGAGGAGAAGTTTTGGAAAGATTGTGAATACGGCGATTGGAAAGAATTTTACATGAAAAAGTTGCAAATGAAAATTTCTGATTATAGCAACGAACAATCAGTCTATTTGTACTTTATCATCAGCGAAAAGAGGAAAAAGAAGGAAAATGGAGCCGTATTGTCCGGGGTCGTTGGCACTGTGTTATTGGCTGGAGGAGCAGTGGGCATTGCAGCTAAAGGTGGTATAGTAGCCATTTTAATTACTGTGGGTGGAGGTGTTATTGTAATAGGCGCCGCTGGAGTTCTTTCGTACTGGCTTTGGAAGGACATGAGAGAGAAAAACGCAGTGAGAAAAATTTCTTCCAAAGTTGATACCGAGTTTGGGACCAAGTCAGATTTTAACTTTAAAGAGCAATTACGGCTAATGAAGAGACTTCGACAGGAAGCCAATACACCGCGTGTTTTAATGTTTTTTAAATATTGTTGTTAATGCAAGCATTCATTAATACTTCGGATTATTAAAAGTTATTTACAAAAAATAACACTGAAAAATGTATTTTCACTGTTGTAGTTTCGAGTATGTACCAACACGACTCTAAATTTTCTAGTCCAGTTTAAAGTAAAACTGTTGGGGTGGGTTTTTAAAAGTTTATTGTTTCTGCTTGCTAATAAGCTTATATTGATACCAATCAATTATTTGTACACTGGCAAACTGTTACATTGTCCAATAATAATTTGATGAGATTGTAAAAGCACTGTCCATGGTTAATACCATTGGAATTACATATGGTTCCCTTCGATGTGTAAAAATGCGTACATTACTATTTTTCTATTCGGATACCATTATTTATGATAATTTACTGTCGATAGATGTACTACGTGTTTAATCTCCAAGTTTTTGATTTAGCTAAAAATAATTATAAAGTCAAGTAGGTAAATAAATTTGTCTTTGTTGCTATAAACTGTACTGTTATCTGCATGGACATTTCAGCAACTTATTGCTCTGATTCACTAATAGGTTAAATTATGCATATATTAAAAAGAAAAAAGTTCGTTTTCACTTATCCACAATACAAATAATACATGTACATAATATTGTAAATTTTTGAAATGCTTTGCTCATCTAAAAATAGAAAAAGTGATAATACGTTTAGTATTAAAAATTTAAGAAATTCTAAAACGCTTTTAAAGCATCGATTTATTGTGGTTAGGTAGGTTGTGTGAGTGACACTTTACACAAAATGGTAAAATGTTTGTTGTTGTTGTTGACCCTGCTTGCATTCTGCTTCACATGTTTGTATTGATATTGGCATATTTAAAAAGCAAAAAATACTTCGTGGTAATAATTGCTACGGTGGCATGCGGTTATTTTAATGCTACGTTGCTTGATTTACATTGAAAAACAGCAATGATGTCATTTTTAAAAATTCATACGCATGAAGGAAGAAAATAAATTCTTCCCTAAAAAAAGGAAACCTAAAAGAGTGACTAGCTGTACAGCACCAATATAAGCGAATAGCACAAAACCAAGATCAGTGCTATATAAATTCACTCATTTTAGTTTTATAGTAGTTTATTTTTACTACAAAATATAATAATCATTAAGAATGCATACCTGGCAGAAAACCGTGATTCAAAAAAATCTTCCCCGTCTCATTGAGCTAACGGAATGCAGTGCCAAATTTCTTTCAATTTTACAGTGCAACTCGATTTTGGGAGTAGCAGATTTGGATCAATTGGTAAATTAAACAAAAATTTAAATCCTAATTTTATTCCAAAGGACATTGTGCATAGTATGTATATACACTTTCCATGTTTCACTACAGATGACATCACTTAATTCAAAAGGACGACTGGCTCAAGCTTGTGAGCTTTACAATATATTAGTTAGTAGAACAAAATCCTATGAATGTCTTATTCAGGCTGCATTCGAATGTGAGTTGACCGGACTTTTAAAAATTCTGGTAACCGCTTTTGATGCTCATTCGAAATCGTGCGGATTCTTTGCAGCATGTGGAATCGATTTGAGTTTGACAGACATTTTGAAAAAGCCAGTTGTATTTCAGGGTTCAAAATGTATTTTCGAAGAATGCTTTGGAATGATAGAAAAAGATAAATTGCATGAATTATTAAGGAACACCCTGTCCGGATTAGAGTATTTAAAATTATACAATTCGGATGAAAGTGATGCTTTGGTTCTTGTAAAGAACACGGTTCCAGAAACAGTGCCGTATTACATTGAAAGATCCCTTCTAGTTCAAAACCGTATGGATCCATCAATTTTTCAAAATGCAATGCACCTGGACGATATTTTTGTATTTAAAAATATAGAGTGGAATCAGCTTTCTCTTCTAGTCGAGCCCAACCGAACACAAAGATCCACCAATCAATTGCAACGTTTAACTGTGAGATTTATTTTACTGGAAAGGAAAGAAGATTTTGATACCATTTGTCAACTACGAGAACACAAATCTGTTCACTTGATTGACCACAAAGATGAAAAATATTACTTGTTGAAAACAGAAGGAACCTTTAGAAAAACTGAAAAATATATTTTGTCTAATGAATTAGTCATAACGGAAGGTAAAATTGTAGAGAGATGTGTGGACGGTGTTGAAGTTGTATGCTTATCAGATACGCCAGGAATGGGAAAATCTATTCTGCTTGGGAATATAGCCAAAAGACTAACTTCCGGCGTCAACACGTTAACAATTTTTATTGCACTCAGTGAAGTTTCAAAAAAATTACAGGATTTAACAGTTATTGATGAAATATGCGTACTAGACACTCTACATAAAGCTGTGTCTGATAATGAACTTGGGCGAAAATTGGTGGACCTAATGCTGACTGCTGAAGGTATAAAAGTGAATTTATTTTTTGACGGGTTCGACGAGGTTTTACCCACTCAGTTGAAGCCTGTAAAAACGTTTCTAAAAATGTGCTCTCAGTTTCGCAGTGCTACACTTTTTGTTACCACCCGACCACACATGCGGCACGAGCTTGAAAATCTGTTTGGTGTCCAATCTTTGAGAATTCAACCATTTACACATTGCAATCAAATTAATTTTTTGCAGACTTACTGGTGCAATAAGAATAACACTGCTCCCTGTTCCAAGCTCAAAGATCTTGCTCAAAACTGTCTTTTTAATCTACAGCAAAATATGAAAATTGCAGAAAAGGACATTGCTGGAATTCCACTTCAATGTGCACTTTTGGCCGAAGTTTACATTAAAGAAGCAAAACTCTGCTGCGATGCTACACATGATTTCCATTTTCACGTTCTCCCAGAATCCAACTCTGTTATTGGAATGTATAAAAATTTAGTAAGAATGAGATTTAATGAAAGAGGTGGTACTGACTCTAAGGAAGCGCTCACGTATTTGCATGCCCGTTACGCACTTGATCTAATATTTCCGTATTGGTCGGATAACTTGTCGGCATTATTTTCAGTAATAATACATCCGAATAACACTGACGATAACAATCAAATAGTAAAATTATATAGCATTGGAATCATAGAGAAAGGGACTGATAACAAGCCAAGATTTATTCACCGGACCTTGGCGGAATATTTTATTGCAAAACTGATTAGGACGATTTTGAAAGGACGTATCTCAGTAGATAACTGGTCAGTGAATCAGTTTAAAACTTTTCTCTGGAGAGCAATCTTCTCACCGCAATATTACGAGAAAGCAAACACGTACATTTTTGAAAACTCGGCAATCTGCTACTTTTTAAATGAAAAATTGACTAAATTTCCCAAGTCGTGTGAATCCTTTTCAAATTTTTCAACAAAGGATATCACAAAAGAGAATACGTTCCAGATTCTCATTTGCTGTGTTCGCCACGATCTCCAAAACTTGTTTCAAATTGTTAAAGCCAGTTTAATGGAAAATGATGATGATTGCAATGAATGGCGTTCGTTAATCAAGAAATATGGAAATCTACTTTTACTCAGAGGAGCCAAATATGCCAGTGTAGATCTTTTTCAAGAATGCTATAATTTTGTTCGAACACTGAAAGGATTTGTAGAGCCGACCAAGTCAACCATCCACACTCCACTTGTCATTGCGCTAAAACGAGGTAGTTATCCCATTGTTGAGTTTTTGTTGTCAACTTACTATGGTATGGACCCTTTGTATGGGCAATGTCTGCTACACCATTGTGTTATGGACAGTTCTGACGAGGAAATCGGATTAGTGAATGAAAAAGT
>JAHZMT010004723.1:0-29364 GCA_027743785.1 Sinhomidia bicolor | reverse complement strand
ATAATATATATATATCTTAAACTTATATATGTACATCTTCTAAACACAATAAATAAATTGTATCAAATGATAAGATCTATAATGCTACTACTGATGTACATTTGCATCTCTTTTACGTACTACTACTCGATGTATTCCGATAAGTTCTCTATCAGTATCTGCATGCCGCGTATTATAATGATTCCATGTATGCGTAGTACTAATATTAAATTATGTATGATTGAATTGAATAGTCAGAATACGTGGATTTGTAAAGGAGCAAAATAAAAGCAGCGTTCTAGTCCCAAGTTCGCTTAATTATTTAAGTCGAAGTCGAACGTTGGTGGCGTTATTACACTTATTGCATGGGCATCATCCATCCATACATAAAAACACAGGATGAAAGAAGAAGGACTGTCTACGAAGAGCATTTAGTTTATTGGTGACTTTCACGTTCGTCCCTTTTATTTCGATTGAATAAATAACAAGATTAAATATGATTTTTAAACAAACATAAATCAGTCTGTCATGACAACTCAGTTATATTATATTTGTAGTATAAAATGAAATTACAAAGTGTTCCATTCGTATTGTTAATTAAACAAAGTACAAAAAGCGAACGGTATTTATTTACATAAATACGTAGGTATTTACGTATTAATACTTAAAAATGCATTGATATTTTATCATGAAAGGTTAGGAAGCCTTTATGTAATTTGTGTAAACAAAAAACAACAGCACCATCTCTATCGTATGTCTATCCTATTGCACGATTTACAAGAAACATAATAACCACGACCCAATGACTAACGTAACTTAATTGAGTCCACCTTTGTAATCCCGTTGATAGGAAATTGAAAACACCTCCAGGTGGCTGGTTGTCCTCTACGTGACTTTTATCCATCATTATTCCCAAGTAAGCTAGATGAAAGTACGCCAGGAAGCCAAACAAGAGATTCACGACAACCACATATGGATTACCAGACTTGTAGGCGTGCTTACATGAGGTCTGACAACGTCTGCTTCTTACACACGCGTCAAATATGCTTGCCAATTTTTCCCGTAGGGCGTCCTCCACATATGTATAGAATCCCAGTGATAAAAGTACCATTGTTAGGTTGAAATTCATTCCATGAAGCATGGAGCTAACCAGGAATGTTAATATTATGGACTTGAATCGGCCAAACTGCCTTGGTCGAAAAACATCTGGGTGAAATTTAGAATATCACCATTTTGTTATACTGTCAGAAGTTAATGTCATAAAGGATGCAACGGAAACTAATTAGAATCTCACGATATCGCAGCCATCGATGCATAGAGATATTCCAGTTGACTACAACTTCAACGAGTGATCTTGGAAGCTCAATTTCCATTGGCTTTGTAACTTGAATAGATATTCCTTCATCAGAGTAGAAACCACACAGGGTTGACGTTACTTCCGACATGAAGCACACGAAATAGTGACTGAAACGAACTGAGAGAGCATCCCTTACAGCAACAAACAAGCTAAAATTTAAAATCAAAATTGTCATTTTTGAAATTTTTAAAGCTGTTGTAAATGCGGAATAAATTCTCAAGGGATCACTTAAAAAACAGGAAAAGAATATTCATAACTTGCCTTAATTTAACTCCTGCAAAGATCAAATACACCCAACATGAGCTGAACCCAAGACACAGAACTGACACGATTGATTTAGCAAAGACAACCAATACCCATCCTAAACCCTGAAACAGTAAAACAACAAAAAATTTCGAGTTTTACAAGTATCTCTCACAAATACATACAGATATAAAGATGGTTCGAGCACTTTTGATTGTATATCGAATTTAGAATAGTACATGTCTATTTACCCAACGCCTGCCTTCAAACACTTTTGAGTAAGCCTGGAACGATATCCACGGTCCAAACAAAACTGTTCCAGGACAGAACAAATATCCTAAATAGTCTAAAAGTGGTGGCAAATCTTGTCTATGTTTATTCCAGATTTCATAGCACAACGATAATGTCTTCATGATCATGATCATTTGAACTCCTCTCACTTGCTCCCAGGACTCTGGTAGCAAGTCATAGTACTCTCTTGAAAACAAAAATAGGAAGCAACATTAAATATTTACACACAGTTTGTTTTAGCGTGATTACTAATTCTTACTCGGCAACAGCAATAAAAGTATTCCAGCATCATACCTAACAACCAGATAGATTAAAAGATTTCCAGCAATAATCTTATAGGTTAGCGTAGCAAACGATCTTTTGGCACAAGCTACCAAACACCAGTACGTAGCAATCGCCAAAATACTAGTAAACACTGCATTTGGACCAATTATTGAGAAAAGACTGCTAATACCACAAACACATGATATTAAATGACAGAGCGGCTTTGGAATCGAAACTGGAAAAATCGACAAACACAAACAAGACAACCATCACACAAATGATCCCTAATAGTACATCACAAAAGAGCAGAGAATAAAAACGTTTATAAATCCCGTAGGAAAAGGCAATCAGATAAGTTACTTGTCTTACCTAATTGAGTGCATATTCTAAAAATTAAGCACGCAAATAGTAGCCAGATGACTTGATCCAACGCACTATAAACAGTAGGCTCCATACATTGCTCGTACATAGAGCTTATCGTCGTATGTGCATCAAAAGGAGAATTGTCATAAGGTCCCGAATCATCCTCCGCGTGCGCAACGTCATAGTCCTCATACTCTTCATACATGTCATCCATTTTTTTCTCTTTTAACTATTGACTTGGATGGATGGAAGTCAACAATATTTATTGCACACTTCTGAAGAGAAAAAAAATCGGATGAAATTATTATTCTTACAACAACCAGCCTTGCTTATCTACACCTTATGTAATATTATTTTGCTTGATGCACTTCATAACTAATCATCACAACTGCTCACAACCGTGTTTACTGTTGCCTACCTAAAAAATAATTCTAACTAACACAGTTTTTTATTTGCTCATCCTAACAGCGAATTCCTTCTACTAACGCAACGTTAACAGATTCGGAAGCTCGATAATTAGCTACCGTTAAATTAAAGCGATGATTCTTTTTCATAGGATTAAAATTTGTTTATAGCTTTTTTCTGCGCTAAGCTGCCTCAGAACGAAATTATCATCAAAGGAATGAATGAGAATGAATAAGAACAGAAGAGAGGTAATTGACAGAAGTTTCGTTCGCGGGCTCGGCACGGCAGAGGAGCACGGAGGAAACAGCATTTCTTCACCGCAGTGCAGTGCAGCAGCAACAGCAGGGACTACTGAGGAGTTGGCAAAGCTCTACCATTGTCCAACTAACCGAACCCTGAGTTTGCTCAGATTGGCTATTTATGTTTTTATGATGATGATTGTTGTATTACTGCAGTACAAATAATTAACAAAAATGCAGGTTGACCTTTTGCTAGCAGTTTTTTGTCTGTTTCTGCTGTTGTCTGCCGATGAAATGTCCGAAATGTTCAGCTCAGCACTTTTAAAATAATATTCTTCTTATTTTAGAGAAGAGAAGTAAGGTGTAACAACTCAATCATGCAAGCATTCAAGTCACCGTGACCAAGAATATATATGTAATGTAGCTACATGAACTTATGTATGAATGCATAAAAGTTGATGTTTCAGGGGCTTCCTTGGCCCTTGTTCCCTTTTTCTAAAAAAGACCAACTCAGAAAACAACATAAAGGGACAGTGTTACAAATAGGAAACCGGTACCGCAACAACTATAAAAAGAGAGCATGTATGTATCATGGAGTAGGATACGGTCAACAAGATTTTTCGCACATTTTTTAAGTTGGTAGAACCAAATTTTAGAATAAATTTATGGAATCATTAAGGTAAAAAGGATGTATTTATTATTTACAAGATATTTACTCTAACACGAGACAATATTATTATTGTCGGAGAAAACGTTGCTGAACCGTGTATACGTGTGTTTGCTGATTCAGAAGTTTCATGGCATGTAGTTGTTTTGGGACATTTGCTGATTAGTTGTTTTTGATGCTCTGTAGACAATCTTTTGCCGGCATTCTGATCTAGGTAGGAAATAAATGTATGCATTACTTTGCTTATTGCCACATCTTATACCACGAAAAGGTAGAGCGTAAACATTTTGTACAAAGTATATACATACATCTTACTTAACATACTTGAATATTAGGAAGAGATTTTGTTTTATTTTTACAAAATTACAAAAAATGTTCAAGTAGAAAACGGAAGTGTCATCGGGGAAGGATTCTGTAGATACGACATCACCACAGCTGATATGCTCAACCTAGAAATTTAAAAAAATCATATAATTAACAATTTCCTAAGAGGCATTAAGTTTTTATGATTACATATTTAAATAAAACAATCAAAGTCAATTTATCTCACATAAAACTGCTGAATATTTGTTTAGCATCATCCTGCAACCGTGAAGAGGCGAAACCGATACAGGAGCAATAAATTGCTATCCAAGCACACCACTTCATCTACAGGAAATACAAATATTTATCTTAAACTACATGGCAATCATGGCATATAATTCCGATTTGAAAACACAGTCCAACTAAAAGTTAATGCTTATATGCAAACAAATGCATAGTCAATAGTTGGTTGACATACCCTCATCATCAAGCCGAACATACTAAACAACATGCCAATAACGCTCATGTAATCTGATGTAAAATCTTCAAACACAAGACCGGATACCCGAAACCTATATTCAATAATATTAGTTTTAATACACTGCTTATATCAACAAAAATCTACAGTATGTTACTGAAACTTAACTTTTAGTACTGAAAATTATCAATACATACAAAAATGATCATTTTCATCACAATTATTAACTATTACCTGATAGCTTTATCCTTCCTCCGTGGGTCCACATAGTTGGCTCCTAACTTTGACGACATTTTTGTATTTTAAAATAAAAGTGATGCACCAAGACGACTCAATTAATACTAACGTACGTGAGTACTCCAGTAAGTACTCAACTTAAACTATCCTTGAAACAATTAGCTATGCTACAAATCATCCGTTTAATCGTCCTTCTAGCACAACAAATCAAATAAAAATTACAAAATTATAAACAAACAACAATTAAAAGAGAAACCATGAAATCTAAAAACGGAAGTGAAATCGATTGTACCTGAAATCCAGCTGATAGCAGAAAAAAGAACAACACTAATCACCACGATCACACCCTCGTTGTCGTTTTAAATTGCTGGCGTGTACCCCCAAACGCTTAAACTCACAGCCCATATGTCTGCTAAACTTCGTCCAAACACCCGCACATGAAATCAATTAACAATTTATGTGTAGAACGTAGGGCTAGTCGCGAGAATTTAATAGAGCTGATGCATGCCGTGTGTATGTAGTACACAACACTGAACACACGTCTACTTACGACGGCATTATTGGTTTCGTCATATACGTACGTCGTCGTCGTCAATGCGTGTATCGCATTGCATTGCTTTCGTTTTGTTGAACAAGACACGTCAGCTGTTGTAAAGAGAGTGGGTGTCATCATAATATCATATTAACATCATTATCATCTTTGGCAGCTTAAGTGAACTGACTGAGACTGAGTTCACACATCTATTCTGCTGTCTTTTGGGAAGGAATATACGAGAAATTGGAAATAATGATCAGTACTACTGTTTTCCCAAAATATATTTAGCACTGTTAATTTTTTACTAGATTATTATCACTGGTGTGCATATTGTTGTCAAGTTAAAACTTTAAGGTGCTTTGGATACAACTAGGTTGAATTCAAACAGCAAAATGAGACGTGCGCATGGTAAGCGTATATTTTGAACTTTTAGTTTTTATAAGTTACTAGTTTTTTAAAAGATTTTTTTGAAGTTGACGACGTGGCTAATCCTGAAAGTTATGATACCTTATGTTAATGGCTAATCAGGAAGTGAAAGTTGGTTTGAGTGAAAGCACAGATAGTTTTAAAAAGATTGTGCTTGTGATTAACTTTGATTTTGTTCTGTTTAGCAAATCAGTATCCGCATTATCCCGGCGGTGTTCAGGGCCAGGATCCTGCACTGGAGGGTGAAAATGATAGTTTAACTGATGAATTAAAAGGGAAAATTCAGTCACTAAAATCGGTACGTTGAAATAGAAAAAACGCATGATGATGAGCAGTATGGAATTTAATATTTATTATGATTTTTGCAGCTTACCATTGAAATAGGATCAGAGGTCAGGGACCAAAATCGCTACTTGAAGGACATGGTATGTGTTTTAATAGAATGTGTATTTACTTACTGTCGTTTAACATTTTAAAGAAGAAAATTGTATTTTAAAGCTTGCTTGGCAGTAGTCATTCATGTTGATATTATTTGTCAAATGCCTATTTAGGATGATGACTTTGACAACGCAGGAGGATTCTTGGGGAAGGCTATGCATCGTGTGAAAAAACTTGCCAAAGGAAGTCATAATCACGTAGTTTTGTACCTTCTGCTGTTTTCCTTTTGCGTTTTTCTATTTCTTTGGCTTTTAATTAAATTCACAAATTGATGAAGATTAGTTTTTAATAGTTGAATCTATCTAAATTCAAAAGTCAAAATTTTAATAATTTTATATTATTCCATCAGAGACAAAAAATTTGTAATGTCGTACCCACCCAGGTTTTAATCTTGAAAGTTGAAATGAAAATAATTCTCTTAAACCAAGCGAACAGGTGAAATTGAAAATATTATTATCAATTATTTGTATTTATTTGCGTAATTTTATGTATTTTTGTACAAACTTCAAAATTTTTCGTTAGGGCGATGTAATGAATAAATCTCGAAATAATTTTCGCAAATCGCACGCAACATACAAATATGTCTTGCTGAAGTATTAGTTTTTAATTATATTATTACAATTCTACTATAGTATTTTAGATTAAAAATTATTACCATGAAAACAGGGAAAATGAAGAAGTATAATAATTAGAGGTGGTATCAGCTTAACTCTCAATGAACATAATTATACATTATTAGTTGTAAACTTTTGGATGTCTGTCTCAGTTCCACTATCTCAAACAAAGAAAACCTTAAATCAACTCCCATTTGATTAGCCACAGATATCGGAGACACAGAGAAAGTAAAGACTTATACGAAAACAGATGATTAATTTACTACAATACGTAACAAAACAATCATAACAACAATCATCACAAATACCTCTTGTCAATTTTTTTAGCATTTTTATACGTTTCTGGGAGCCAGTTTAAAGTCGTTTACTATTGATTAGCTATAAGTTAAGTTTAATCACATTATCTATTATCGGTTAGAAAAGGTACTGGCATCTGGAAATGTTCCTGAGGATTGGGATTGCTGTGACCCGGCATATTGGGTTCGTCGGTGGTATGTTTAAATCCGTTCAGGTTAGGCTCTGGTGCACTAAAATCAAACAACCCCTCCGCATCTCCGTTGGTATAACATTCTTTTGGCGACTCCATAAAAACGTTAGTAACTTGCAGTTGATCCCTATTAACACAAACAGTTCTGTCGATATCAGTCATGCCAGTCGCTAGGCCAGCAGTGCATCTATCAATAACTTGTGGCTGAGAAGGTTTCTCTTGTTGATGAGTTCCATTGTGTTGATCGTTTGAGGTTGACGGTTTTTCAGCAGCTGCACCATCGGTAGGGATTTTTGTTTTGTCGGGTAATGGAAGATTTTCCAATTTCAGATCATCGGGATTAGGCCAAGACATGACACGAGTCGACCGTCTACTGCGAGAGTGCCGATCAGGCATTTTTGATTTTCCTTGTTCATAGCGTACTTTAATGTTTTGAATAACTGGCTCAACTAAACCTAAAAGTGGTCTTTGACTAGGCTGACCTGCCCAGCAAGTTTCCATCAGTTGCCAGCATTCATCGTCAAACTCTTTCAGTCGCTCTGGTCGGCATCCTAAATGAACAATGCATAAGTAATTAATATGCATCTAGCAATGGGAATATACTGAAATTTAAATTGCTCTTGCATTAGTGGAGATGTGTAATGTACAAATTTTTTGCAGAAATGTAATCAGTAATGCTAATTCTGCCCTTTAGAATTGTTAAGTACGTTTACATATTGTTGATAAAGAAGTGTAATTAATTACCAGAATGTTTTTTAACTTTATATCTCGGTGAACCAAGCCTTGAGAGTGTAGGTAACGAATTCCTGAGACAACGTCAAGTGCAACCTTTGAAAATTTACGAACAATTGATTTTTTATTAAAATGCTGTAAAAATTCAAAGGAAACAGCTTGAAGGAAGATTGCACTTTTGTTACCAACCTGTAATCTGGTTAACCAAGGAAGTCCAACTTTGATAGCACAGTATAGATCACGATTTAACTTGTCCATAATAATTAGTACTGCTGGGATTCCCCCCGCGTAACTATGGTCTATTACAGAGCCTCTCACTCTTACAATTCTATCGTTCTCTGGTATGCTCCTTTTTATGAAAAAATGCAATTGTTAGATTAGATGCATACTTGAAAAAGCGGCTTTAATGAATATATTATTTTATAAGAAATTCATAAATGATTAGTAGTAAAAAATACCTCATGTAGTAAAACTCCATAGCTAGATCATTCCAATGTTTATCGTCCATTGGCACAACTGATTTGACAGCACAAGGTCGAAAGGGGCCCCAGTACTCACATGCATATACAACACCATACTGGCCTCTCCCGACTTCCTTTCCATATGAAGGCATTCCTAAACAAAACAAAATTCGTTATAAAGTGAACACAACTGACAATGAGTGACTAAAGTGAGTAAAATGATGTAGCATTTCAGATTTATAAAGTGTACCAAAGCGAAGAAAGTCAATAATTGAACTTGTTTCCAAGGCCAGTCTTGCTAATCTCGGAGCATGTATTTTGCGAAGTCTGAAACCTTGCTCCCCTGTCCTCTCAAGTCGCTCGTTATGATGCGCCTCCAAATGTCGAAGTGCGACAATAAATGATTCATGTGATGCTTTCAGCCTTTCTCGTAGCTGACCACATAGAGTTTGAGCAAGTTGTCGTTGACAAACTAGATTTAGTTTCAGAATGTCACTCGCTACATTTCGTCGCCATGAGCCATCGACAGAGTCCACGGTACACCAAGGTAACGATTCAAGTATCCTTTTTACTTTATCAATTAATCCTTTCAAAATTGAAGACGATTTGTCGTTTGAAATATTAATTTGGTAAGCAGCAGTAAGGATCTACAAAATCAACAAATGATACTTGAGTGAATCAAAATCGTAAGTTTTTAAATTATAAAGATATAAACTGTTTCAGTGCATTTTACCTGTTTCAAAGCAACGCTTGCAAGAGCACTGTCATCTTCAATGTCATTTAAATTACTTTCCAAACTGGATATGCACCGCTCCAGAGTGCCGAGAAATGTATCATGAAGACAATAAACCGAAGTGATGAGCTTCTGTGCCAGAATGTTGTTGAGATCTAGGACAACTAGTTCACGAATTTCGCCCATACACTGTGTCACAAGCTTTCCTGACAGCGGTCCCTCCCAATTTCGAAGAAATGGATCTGCAAGTCATGTATTAGTGAAAAAAGTATTCTCATGATTTGGTGCTCAATATCATATAATTTGATTGCAGTTGACAGAATAATCATCAATACCATCAAACTGGTGCCTTTCAGCCTTTTGTAAAATGTCTTCTTTTCGTTCGTTGATTGTCTCTGCAATAAGATTGCACATCTCATCTTGTTTTTTCTCTGCTATTCTTAAAAGGTTATCAAATAACTCTGCCTCTTTTTGTCGGGCGTATTCTATCCGTTTTGGAGTTACTTGCATTTCTCGGGCCATGTCAAATGCAGAGAGGATAAAAAGTTGAAGACAATGATTTTGAATCTGCGGAATAAGCATAATTCATCAATATAACCAAAAGTATAAATGCAATAATATTGTAATTACGTGTCACAGTAATATTGAAAACTTTAAGCTTACATCGTGCAAAATGTCTGCAGCTGTAATAAGTTGTGACTGTAGATAAGTTCGAACGAACTGGACTAGAACATACAGATCATTAAGGCACCGAATATATCGACTAAAGACCTCCTTCCTGGGTGTGTTAGCATCCAACAAGCACTCTTCGTCGATACCGGCTAAGCTCTTGTCACTTTCCTGAGTTGTGAATCCTTATCATAATAGAAGCAAATGAAAACTGTTGCACTTCTACAATTACTACCTTTAACATGAAAACCGATTACAATTTACCTAATGTTTCTAACTGATCCGCAATGTTGTCAGATTTGCTAGTACACGACGAGTCCATTTTGAATTGACTGCATGAACTTCCTCCTTCTGGTGTAAAATGAAAACCTCCATGATTCAAAACCTCGTTTCTATCTACTTCAGTTAAGCCAGATGTCTCTTCTGTTGTTGGCATTCGAATAAAAAACACGGGCAACTTCTCACTCAAGCTTTTAATCATTTGAAGTTGTTCAAAATCCTAAAAATAATATTAGCAGATATTAGCAAGCAATTTCAAAATTTTAAAAATCATTACAGACAACCGTAATGTCTAACCTCATCTGACACAGTGTCTCCAGCAATTCCATACAGAAGAATAGGGGTAGTGGTTTCGAATAGCTCACCAATGACTTCCCGTAAATTTCCCAAATTTCCAGTAGGAGGAACAACCATTTGAACCTGACTTTGTAAAAGTGGATGTTCTAAATGTACTTCAACGACGGGATTGTCTTCTAGTGGTCCCTATTAAAATACATTGTGACAAGGTACGCATGTTAAGCTGCAACATCACAAACATTTTTTGCAATTTAGCCAATTTTTGTGCACAGGTAAAACATACAGTTGCTTCCTTCTCAGGTACGGCCAAATCAACATTTCTAATTCCAGTTTGCCGTGATTTCCAATGATTATCGTGGAGATTCTCTACAAATTCGTAACTTGATCCTAATGTCAATAGCACCTAGTTTGCCGAAAAGTACCAAGAAATGGGGAGAAGTGAGAATTAGCTTAATGTTTTTACATTTCATTTATTTTCTAAATATTAGCCTGCACTCCTTCAATCCACCTTGAAAACATACCTGACTCTTGCCACGACTGTATTTGAAACGCACCATCCTCCATGATAATGCCTCTGAAGATTCTTCAACAGGTAGTTGCGTCTGACCAAGAAGTTCATTCACAAGGATGGCCTTAGCTCGACAATTCTGACCAAGTATTATAACGGATGGCGGACGGCCAATACATGTTCTAATTCTATGAATTTCTTTAATTTTTCCTTCCAACGCTCTCCACGCATCTAGAATGATAAAAACACAACCACAAAATCATACCTCGGGTTCAATGCATCAAGCAAAAAATAATGTCAATAATAGTCTTGCTTCACAAAAAAACAAACCTCTCTGTATAACCCCACTTGCATATATATCATCCAATGCTTTCAGTGTATCCGAATAAAGTCGTTTCAGCAAAATTCCATTTTGTGAAAATCGATGAAATTCTGAGCGCAGTCCAATCCTCATTTTTGCGTTTGATTCGATGCTTTTTACGGGTTGTCTCCTATTGGTAAAAAAATGAATAAATAAGCACGTCGTTCCTAATTTAAAAAACAATTTTTTAACACATCACTAAAACTGCACCCACTAACTAACTATACAATGAATGCTTAAACATAAATATAACAGCGTTCCGGCTAAGCGGAGAGTTTGTCGTCAACTGTCCCCAACTATAAATGAAATGTGTATAATAAGTTGGAAAGAAAGTGCTGTTAATCAAACACAACTTTCAATGATTCAATAAAAAAAATCTAGCCTTATCTTTGCATGAGAAATCCCACCTTCCAAAAAAAGTCCTATAAAATTCATATTACCTACAATATGTCGTTTTTACATTTACGCTTGCCATGTCACATTATGCTTATATCCATATATGTATTTCCACTTTTCCAACTTGAATTGATCATTCATTGCCTCGCCCCGCATGATTTTCTTGAAGAGTTAGTGAAAAATTATAACAAGGCGAGAGATAAGCTGGTCAAGTAGAGTGTAAACGCAAAGAAGATAAATTTTTATTGTGAAAAGAGTGAAATTGAAGTAGACGTTTTTTTACATTATTGCTATCGTCCAGTAGTTCAAATAGCAGTAAAGAGTAAACACACAGAGAGAGATCCCAGTAAAATAACTTGCAAGTGAGTACAAGAAAAGACGTCTTCATTAAAAACTAACAAACATGTAAAGTAAGTTGACCTCAATATTAGGAAGAAGTTGAAAATAAATTGTATACGAAGAAAACATGAAGCAAGCCACACACAGTTTAAAGCAAATGGGTTTGTCTCTTCTTGTCATCAAAGCATGATTGCTGCAGGAGAAGAAGGAGAGTTACACAAATAAACCCACGTTCCCCCATAATCCCCAGCAATGCTTGACTTAACGTTGATTAAAATCCCTAGTTTAATATTTTTTAATCAGCTACACACCACCTTTCACGTTATGCACGCTAGCGTAGTTTCATGACATGAAATACATTGTATATATTTATTTAATAAATGTATTATGATGACTATGTACGTACCTACTGCATGTTCATATAATATAAATAAATATATGCCAAGCCATCACAGTTTGTTGTATCTAGAACACATTATTTGTAGAGGCCGAAAATAATGTGATATTCATCATCGCCGTCACAGATACTCCTCTCCTCATTGTACTACGTAAACAGTCATTTTCTGTTTGCATGACTACTTATCTACCTTAATATATTGTTTGAATTTCTTGGGGATATATAGTGTGTGACCCAAGCCAAAGTTTACAAATCTCTGCTGCTGCTTGATGTCATGTGAAACGTAATTTTGCTTAAAGATATTTTCTGAAAATAATTTTCAAAAGATTACAAAAATGTTTCCTTCCTTAATGACAACAGTCATTTAACTTAAATACGCAAATAAAAAGTAAACATATTTTTTATCTTGAACAACTCTGTTTTTTATTTACTCCCTTTTTGATTGATTGCAGATAAAAAAAGTACAATTTTAGGTGGTTTGTTTTCTCGATTTTCTTTCCTCTATTTTTCTAGTTGCCTTCCGATTTATTCCATTCAGTGTAAAAATGAATGTTGAAAAACATTGGACAGCTAATTATTACTACATATTATAGATATTATGCGATGCGACAGAATAAATGCCATAAAGGGAGTCTTCTGAGGACAAATTTGCCCACACCTTACAAAAAAATTTATTAAACAGACCGCTTATATTTTCTTGAACTTTTCCCTAATTTTCTCACTGATCCAACTCTTTGTAACTATTTAAGTTGAGTATAATTATGATATAATAATATGCTAACATAAAATTTATTTTTACTGTCAATTGATTACGTCGCAGAGTTGTTGATTAAATATATTTTGTCATTAACCTTCGGTTAAGTTAATATGCGAATTAATTTTCTTGAAAAATTAAATAGGTTGGATTGTGAGCAAAGTGGTGGCTTCCGGAATGCCATTAGTTAAATGCTTTATATATATATATATACATAACTATATGATATAAAGGTCAACATCATCACAGGCAACTGCATTTCATCAAAACATGTCGTTTTGGGATCGCAGAATCAATGTAGATAATATGACATCTAACTTGGCGTAATGGTAACTACTTACCACTACGAGGATGCTTACGTGAGTTTACAATTTCTCCCATAATCGCATTATCGAGTACAGTTCACATACACCTAAACCAATGGCAAATTTTTACTTGGCATAATAATTTTCAGATACAGCGAATTAGCTAGCATGACTACTGACTATTGACTGGATCATTCCATTCCATTCCACTGAATGATCTTGTAAATAATTGTGGTGATCGGGGTGATGGCTGATATGAATGATCCTTGAACTAAAAGAGTTGAGAGTTCAGACGAAAAACGATTAAGAGTAAAGTTAGCATTAACAATGCTCCTACTTTTACAGACGAGCAAATAAAAACATTACTACCACAAATCAAACCCTCATGTAAGTTTCATTGCTTTCAGAACGAGTTTTTTTCCTATCGTGTTTTCCTGTGCGTAACAAAAAGTTGCTAAATTACTTTTTACGCAAATTGGTGGCAAGTTTGTACAGAAAGGTGTTTTGGACATTAGATCCAATTTAATTCGGGATTAATATTACTTATTGGTACGTAATTTTTGCACCCTCCTATCAGTGCGCAAATAGAGCAATGAATTACTTTATAGACAGCTGAAAAGCAATAATTTCATTAACATTTGACACCACAAGGGAAAAGTTTCTAGCACTAAATAGCTAGAAGTATTTATTCTTTATGCTAATTAAGCTAATTCAACGTTATCTTCATTGCAAAGATAAAAAATGTGAGGATGAATGTAATCTCGTTGTGAACGATTGATTAAGATACATTTTTATTAGAAAAATGCTGCTTACGTACGACGCAATTAAAGAGATACATTCAGCATGATGTTTTTTTTTGTTTTGAGCAGAACTTGAATACATTTAATTATTGTTTTTCAAATTGTAAAAAGCATGAAAAAGATTACAAGTCTTATTCAACATATTATAGCATTTTACAAGCCTTTAAAAATCTATATGCTTTCACAAAATCTAATGACATTCCATCCAATAAACGAGAAGCAAACACACTGACTCATTTGAGTCAACCTGTACACCAAACTGTTATTACAAAAAACCGTACAACAAATGACAACGCAGTTAGTGGGTGCATGTTAACTTTACGATGCTAAATAAATTGTAATGTTTGCTTTAGTCCATTAAAAAAATTCACCAAATGGTTTTCAACTTACGTGCATCTTATTGAATAATTCATTTACCACGTCGATCCACATTAACAGGTTGAGAACCAAAAGTTTAGCAAAACTGACACTGACCTAACTTAAACGAACAGTTAATTTTACACAATTAACTTTTGACCCGCATAATCTTCCGTAGCAGGTTAGTACAAAACGACTAATCAAAGTGTGCACTAATATTCCCCACACTTTAATAACTGTTCACTTAAACCAAAAATATCACAAGATAAACGAGCACTTTTAATTAAACAAACCCAACCCAACACACAACTCATTAACATTTCCACCTACCTACCTACTCTCTACCTAACTAAAACTAATTATTATCAAGAATCACAATCAGTACCAACAATCACTAAAGTCTAAACGCATTGTTGATGGCTGACAATGACAACACGTGCGCTGTTTGCTGCTGCTGGATAAAAAATAGGTTTATTTTTCTCGGTGCCTTTTGCCGTATATTATTTTCCCATTTACCTACTACTACTATATTGCAATTGCAACTGTTGCAAAAAAACGGAGGAAAAAAAGGAACAATAAAAGTAATTCAAGGATTATTTTCTGTATTAGAAAGCATTGCAAATTTTACTTTTGTATGCCTAGATTGCATTGTATGCATATATGTATTTAAAAAATGTAGTAATATGTAAGCACTGAAGAAATCATCTGGCTCTCCATTAGCTTGCTCGTCTTGTAAAGAAACGACTCTCTTCTCTGCTCTGCATTCTTATTCAACTAGGCAGATGGATAGATAGAGGATGGAGATGGAAACGAACAAAAAAATAGTACAAATGTGCTAACATGCATGCACTGCACTGCAGATGATACTACTGGCTCACTAGTCACTACTACTATTACTGCTTTGCTTACATTTCTTTTTTTTACCTAATCATCAAAGCAGTTTTTAGTTTAGTTTAGTTAGACCAGACATACACAGCAAACAGCAGCAAAGACAATACACAATTGATAGCGAGTGAACGATAAAAAAAACACAATAAGCGTCTCTTTCATCTCATCTCTTTTTTTAATCTACAGAGTAGGCATTGTGTCGCTGTCGCTGTTGTTGTTGTTGTGCTGTATTGTGTGTATGGACTATTATTATGGATGGTGGATATAATATGGTGTGGTTGGGGGTAACGACGCACGACAAGATGATAAAATTGATGATGATGATGATATTGCTCACTCTTCTAATCTACCTATTTTTTTAAATGCAAGTTTACTTAACTGTTTGAACTGAATGTGTGACTGTTGCTTGCTACTGCTGGTAATATGGTCTGCCAGGAGTATGAGTACAATCGATGTTGATCTTGTACATAAATTGTTGTTACCTTTTTAACACAACCTATAATTATAGGTAAGGGAAGTCCTCTGTGTTTATAAAAAATAGAATACCTGCTCTCCTCGTCGTCTGTTGTTGATGATTACTTGTTGTTGTAGTAGTAATACATTTCTGTATTAATACAAAGTTGTTGTCGCCTCTCTCTCTCTTTGCTCTCGTGTCGCGTCGCTATCAATTATCACGGGAGGAAAATATGCATACCTAATATAATGGTATTCCAAAAGAGGAACGGTGAGCTGATCGTAGAAGAGCAGGAGTAATACAGCGTTGTTGTCTTTGTTCGCTGGGGTTTGTTTGTTGCTGGTGAAGAGCAGACGCTCAATTAATTTCGTGTTTTGTGTCCTTTGTTTTGACTTTTGAGAAGAGTAAAGTGGTCGATTAATTACGGTGGTAATTAAGATTCCTCTGTGGCTTCGTAATTGGTAGGGCAGTCAGATTATGGAGGGGTTCCTGGAAAATATAGGGCTGGTTTACTCGATTTATCTGGTTAAATCTGGAATTTTGCGAGAAGGAAATGATTTTTTGGGCGAGCCTACCTTTTATGCCTTGCTATTTTCGCTGTTGGGTGCTTGTGTATGACATTACTAGATTGTAATCGGGCCTTGTCTTTTAAATGTGCGTAATTATGTTTAAAATTATGCGACAGACATCTTGCCATGGAGGCAGCTTTTAGTTTCAGGACTTCCTTTGATGGGAACTAAATAGTGTTGCGGTTTAGTATTACGAACAATTGATGCATAATTTTATTGTGGCCAAGGAAGTCACAAGACGCCAGCATATTAGAGTGCAATTTAAAAAGTAGGTGTTAAGCATGAACCTTCTTGACCCTACATTTGCCCAATACGACCTTTACATAGTTTTAATGATTAACATGAAATTACCATTCGCGTCAATGGAAACAAAGATTTTGCCCTCAATTGCTCAAATGTACCAGACGACGCGAGCATATGTGCTCTCCGTCTTTAATCAAACGTCCTTGGTTAAAGATCATCATTTGACAATGAGCATTTATTGAAAACATGATTTGATTGATTTCCATTAAAAACAGGTTGCAAATATAGTCTTTATAAATGAAATAAAAAACTCATGTACAAAGTTAAGAAAATTAATAAGTAGTAATAGTAATGAATGGCCGTTTTACTCTTACGCTGCGCTGCAGCTTCTCGAGAGTGAAATCTACAGTCGAAAATGTGGATGATATGTTTGTAGACAGTTACGCTGAAAGTGCTTCTTTCTTAAAATCATAGGTGGTGGTTGCACTTCTCTACAAATGTTTTATGTTCTCCTTCAGTCTTGTTCACCCATCACCCTGTCTTGTGTGCTGCTACAACTAGAGTTGAACCAATTGAAGAAAAAGTTGCTCCATAAAAATGGGTAATGCTCCATATTTTTCTCGTGAAGAGCTTACGCTGTCACTTGCTCACTTTTAGTTGATGTAGCGATGTCATGCAAAAAGAAGCAACCAATCTAGGGGAAAGGAACAAATTGGTCATTTCTTCAATACGAAAAATAGAAGACGGGAAAGAACTGAGCTTGATAAGTAGAGTAGTGGAGATGGAAAAGTGAATAACCCGTTCGCTTTCTACTATTCCGTTTTCACTTACACTGAAAGTCAGTAGAGGTTCCTAATGGAAGTAACGTAATCGTCCCTTGGGTTGCTCTAATGCCACCGCCGCCACCACTACCACCATTCTCCTCTTTCTCACCCTTTTTTCTCTCTGGAAAGAAAGAAAACGAGCAGTAAATCGGTCTTTTCAGTCTGTTTTACTCTCAGCCAGACTCCTATCATCGTTATTACCGAAAATGTATTTTTCCCGTTTGACTGTCTCCGATGTGAGCGTGTAACCCATCTATATCATTCGTCTACACCATCATTTTTTGTCTCTCACCAGCCACTTAGCTCTTGTGACATACGTGCAACTTTTATGGAAGGTAACCCCGTATGTCAGAATTTTCATTCACCTTAAATACCGCAGTCATTCAGTGTCGTTGCACAACATTGACTAAATCGTGATACCATGAACACCGACTAACGTTCTTGAATGAAAGGAAAGGAAGAGAAATAAACCTACTTTCAACCGATGATGCACATGTCAGTATTATCTAGTCCTTTTACCTCTTCCTTCTTTTTTCTTTTTTTTAAAGTAAAAGTGTACATTTAGAGGGATGAATGAAATATAGTTATCTTTGTCAGAAAAATATAGCAGACTTATAGGGAATAAATTCATTCAGTATTTTTTTATCCAACGCTGTCTGTGGGATACTGAAGGAACAATGTGTAACTAAAACCAGGTACGTGTTCATAAGTTTTAAGTTACGCACCTTGCAATTGGTAGTATAGTATTCTGTAAAAGTAGTGCTTTTATCGTGGTTTCAATGACATTTGTCTGAAATGCATGCCAACGGAAATGGTGATCTATTTTACAATGACGATCATACCATTTGAAATTTTGTAATTTTTACACACCTAAAAACTACTGCTTTCCTGGAAACAACGTTACATAAGATGAAATGTATGTATGTACATAGGTATTACTTTCATGGCATTCACTTGGTTTTTTACGGCATTGCAATTGCAATGAAGTAGTATACGACGTTGTACTTCACATGGAGGGAGGGGTATGCATCTTGCACATAATGTCAATCGTTCTTTGTTCACGTAAGTTGGTTTCATGCTATAAGTGTCTTCTTTTTTTATCATTTCGGAAATACACTTTCCACCATTTACCCCAAGACCCCAACTGCACTTTTTGCTCCCCACTCTGCCGCTTACAACGAAGCTTACTTACCTAAGTATTGTATCAACAGCGGATATCAAGATGATGATGATGATAATAATAATGCAAGTCGTACATATAATGTAAAAAAATGTAACATGATCTGTAAAAAAAAGAAAGTGGAGAATTTTATTTTTCAAAAAGTGGTTGTAGCTGCAGCCACAAAGGACAAGTTAGGAGGGATCCATTATGATTCTGCATCAAATAAAAACAAATGGACAATTTTATTTTTTTAGTTTTTATTCCTTCTTTCTTTTAGTGGTATTAGTAATGGTGAATGGTAATGTTTATGTCCACTGAGCTGAATGAAACAGTCTTTTCTTCTTGTAACGGTTAGTTTTCAAACTATCGAAATTGCGCTACGACAATTTTCTATATTATTATGGAATCATTATACTGGAATGAGAACATGGAGGTAGGTATATATATTTATTATAAGAAAATCGTTGCTTCATAATACGTATTTACTATCAGAAGTGTAACGTTATAAAGTGATGGCAGTAATTTCATATGAAATTTGCACTGTGCTGTGTAGTTAGGTATACGTATACCTATATACATAACAATATGTATGTAAGTGTGTAAAATACATGTCAATAATTGCTTAGCAACGGAACAAACTGTACGATTTGAAGCAGCTTTACTGCTTGAGCTGTAAGCAAAGGTAAAAGATTTTTGTAAGATTTACTTTTTAAAGCGCCCGTTCTTTTTTCATTTTTTGTCATCCATTTGTTACTTCTGTCTTGCATGACTTTCGTTTAGAACAGCTTTTGTTGGGTTGGCTATGGTTGATTTTTAAAAATGACGCAAGGGTTCATTCTATAATACATCCTCTCTGTATGCTCCGTTTTTTCTAAATAAAAATATGTTGTGATGGCAAAATGACAGTTTTTTTGCTCTGTTAGGGAGAGAAGTGACTGAGAGTAAGTACATTGGGGGTAAAAAAAATCATTCATGCATAGTGCCTATAAAAAAGGAGGGTGAGTAAGGATGACTCCTAGGAAGATGAAATGAAATAAGTAAATATTACACAACTCCACAGCAGTTGTTTCTCGATAAACACAGACTACTCATGTAATAAAAAATTCTATTTTCCTTTTTTTCCAAAAATGGAAACTCCTTCACATCATCAGTTATTCGTAGAAAAAAATATACTTATATTATTTCTTCATCATTGAGTAATCTTCCAAACTTTGATATAACTTACCGGGCGGGAGGGAAAGTGCTTTTTTACTTGGGCTCAGAGTGAGGAAAAAGGCAATATGCATGAAAATGTAGTTTTGGTGTAATCATTGAAAAGTTGAAGGTTCTTCTCCAGTGCTCCTCGTCGCCCACATGGGAAATTGAACCTTTTTCTAGGTTATGCATCCTTTATGAATCCTTCATGACTTTCGTCTTTGTGAGCGATGCGATCAACAAAAATGTGAATGTTTTGCACAAAACGCATTCTGAGGTGCAATAAAACTTTCAGGTCAAGTCGTCAGTGATACATGATTGCTTTCACTTACATAAGGCAAGTTGTGATGATGTTTAGCTAGAAAATAAATATGCTCATTATTTACTGTCAGCTTCATGGAATCAATTATTTATCATTCTAATATTTATACGCTAACGTACTGACTGCGTGTAATAAAGTTCGCTGCTGTGTGTGCGCCTGCACAACACACAAGAATTTTATGATGGGTTAAATGATTACACCTGTTCAACATCCACATACAGCATCATCATCAACAACCGAGCACTACATACTACAAAAATGGCTTCAATTTTTATCTTTAGTAAAATGAAAAATATATTAGATTAGCAGCTTTTTGCTATGAAATAGAATTTTAATCTGGCAAAATACCAATTTTTATACCTAGCTCTTTTTTGAACAATATTTAATAATTTTTTTATGTCATCATGTCATGTATTCAATGAATTTCGCTAGTATGTTAAAGTATAAAATAAAAAATATAGAATGACATTTGAAAATTACATTCTGTAGAAAATCTAGTTTAAAATAAACCATTTATATTCAATATGAGAGATTATTGTTGGTAGCTCAGTGCTTCCTTTTTAAAATCACATTTTTTGTATATGGCTCATTAGTTTTCGAAGTATTCCATTACTACTATTACCAGTATTTATTGTGTATGGTAATTGAGTTCATGCAAAGTTAATCAAATTTTGCTTCTCATCTGCCTCGTTTTGCTAAACGAAGGGGAGAAGAGATATAAAAAGCAATTTGCAACTTAAATGTCTTCTCCTAATAAAAGCCAGAGGCGAAATTGAAACTGTAGCATCAGATGGATGAGCATCCAACAGAGTTAATCAATGGAGAGATTTATTTTTCTGAACAGGAAAAAGCCAAAGTGAGTTAATGAAATGTGTGTAAAGTGTATGTACACACATCTCTAATTGAGTACAGCAAGCAAAATAAGACTTTTTACACGCGAAATTCCGGATTTAATGTGATTTAAAGCAGCAATCTAATGATAGAAGCCTCTGTGAGTCATACAATCAAACTTAAGAGGATCAGCAAGTCCAGGCAGATTAGGTTTTTGTCACTTACTTGCTTGCTCAAAATTTTATCCTGGAGCTCCGACTCTGTCACGTAACAAAAAGCATGTTTGCACAAAGTTGCTGAGGCAGGTGAAAGTGCTAAATGTAAAAATAATTAGCATTAACATAATATACTTACACTGTATAGCTTCAACTAATCAAATTATTGGTTTAGGAGAGATTACAGGATATAAAATGGTGTACGAGCAGATTCTGACTGAATTATATACTTCAACAAAGAGAATTGAATGCGAGACGAGCTACGTGTGTAAATGTTAATTAATACATGATAGGTGTTTACAGGTATTAGACCAACTATAGTAACATACACCCAGTATATATATATATATTATCATTATGGAATCACGTGGATGAACATGAACAGAACACAAGAAGTATTCAGCACTTGCTTTTCCCCAAGCATATTTGCGATGTCTTAACTCTGGAACATTTCGTCTGTACTATCTGCTTCCTCTTTCATTAAAAAATGGTATTTGTAGAAGTTGATTTGACAAGATTTTAAACTTGTATTAAAATATTACTCCATTATTACTATATAGCCACACAGTAATGATAAATTATACGACTTTGTTATTGTACTTTTTAAACTCTCCTGTTAATTCAAGAATTTTCCCTTGGGCTATTAAATAACGAAGGATTTAATTTGTAATTGTAGTACAGGCATTTTGTTTACGCGTAGTAGCTGTGTATATGTGTGTATATTATTACTTATACATATCAACATCCATTTATTATTATTGCTGCCCGTTTTTGTCCCGAAGATATGGCACTAAATTACATGCAAAACACGTGTCTAATTGTACGTCTTTTATTTTCCTTTATTTTCATGATGTGACCATTAGTCAATAATCTCTGGCTATAAACTTTTTAAAACTACTTTCGACGCAACTGTGTATAAACGTAATACCTACCCTACTTGCTCTGAGAAGAATGCACAGAAAACTTGATGACATGCACATGCATAAAATATCAAGTTGAAGAAACAGTTTTTACCTAAACTAAATTATGCATGTCTGACTGACTGATTGTTGTGAGTATGTGTACGTACGCTACTGCCAATGATTTGTGTAGAGTTGAGGCACAATTCCTTTCCAAATACAACAAAAATTCCTCCTCTACTAAATTAAATCATCATTACGAGCAGACGTTTGTTCTTCTGTTAAAGCCAGCCAGCTTTTTAAAAATGGTAGAAAGAAGGGCGGTAAAAAAGTACAGCCTATCTCCAATGCAACCGGGCATATCATAATGACTTAGGTGTGTGTAGTCAGTAATTTCATATGGTAATTTGTCTTTTCCCCAGTAAAAGAAATATTGCTTCCTACCGCATTACCCAGGTGCATGCTGTAATACTTTATAGAGACAATACAAAATAATAAGCTTTTGTAGCAGTAGCAACTTTGTAATGCTATTATGATGTGTAATTTACTAGTGTGTATCATGATGAAAGTTTGCTCTTTTACTACACCTTAAAGAATTGGCTTGATGAAAGAAAGGTTTTTGTGAAAGAATTACATTGCACCTATACGTAGGTAATATAGGTGTATATACAGCTCACTGCAGCTTTCTGAATCATTAGTTTACTCACTCTGGAACATCCCACATACATTTGACAATAAAACATTGTAAAACTTTCCTACCTACATTGCAACATTATTATTATTATTATTATTAATAATAATACTAAAAACAATATTGAAATCTTATGTCTTCTATTATTTAATACTCTGAGATTTTTTTTGTAACCAACTATACCACTGCCACTCTAATGCGTTTTTGTTGTAATAACTATTACACTTAGTGTGATTGTTCAACTAGTTTTTTTGGTTTGACGTTTTCAAAAAAAAAATCGTCTGGAGGGCGAAACTGGAGAGAATGACGGATTTATATATTATTCACCCGAAGCACGCACAACCACTGCAGCAGCAGCAACACAATACTACAATAAACAATATAATTCCAGGCATAACAACACTGTTCGTGTTGCACATTGCTACCAGGGCTACCATCATCACCACCACGACTGCTGCTGTAATCACCAGATAAGGGGTGAGTAAACATTTTTGTGCATTTAAAAAGGAGGGAGCTCCTTTTTGACGAATTGTTTGAAGAGTGACGAAAGAAAACTTATTGAGAGGTCATAATTTATTCCTGAGTTCATCATCAGCACCATAAGAATTCCATCATAACAACAGCCAAAGAAAATCCCTTGTGCAACCAACCGAAACCCCTCTTTATATTCTCAGTTCAAAACATCCGACTTGGAAAAACTGCTTTGTGATTTTTTTACTATTTTCCATGCTACCTGTTTTACTACTTGCAGTCAATTTTGCCTCTGCATAAAAACTAGCAAGTGAAAAGAACTGTTTTAAAAATTGTCCGGGGTAATGTGCAACATCATTATTTCTATAGACTACCAAGTGATGAAAACTGCAGGTAATAAAGAATCACATTAAACGAGAGTTTTATATCTTTATGTTTATATCATTAAACATTAAGTACACTATTACTATGCCAACTTATGTAATAGTTGTGGAGTAGAGAAAAACAAATGTCTAGAAATCACAAAAACCGTATTTACAACTTACCCTCTGCGAAGCAGCGTACAAAAATGATTTCTGGAGAAAAATTCTGTTTACCTAGGGCATTCTGTTACACACATTGCTATCCTAGAAATCTGTATGGAAGGAGGTTGGACAAATAGAGTGCGAGGAGAGAGGAAGATGAAAATGCACTGTTGTGTTTGTGTATCAAGGGCATATAGCAATCGGCTATATAAATATGGTAACCTGGTTTGTGTAATTCTTCAGCTAAAAAAGTAAACATAACGCTCTCTCATACATATTATAATGCATTTCTCTCCATTATTATAGCAATATTTACTCATCATAATAAAATAAGGGGGAATTCTTCAAGCTTCTTGGACAAAATGCACAGTTATGAAACGCCCAGTCAATGTATTATGCAGTTGTAATGATTTTTTTTCTGTCAAACATCTTTGTTGTATTTTTTACCCCCCGTAATATCAATTTTGGGGTGTATTCCTATAAAATGTTCTGTATAGATACATGTATAATTTAGGTAATAATATTATTATATAATGTTGCAGCCGCTGTTAAGTTGTCTGAGATGATGATGATGAACTAGTGCTATTACTACTTACTACCAGTTGCTTGATGTCTTCAGAAAAAGACAAGAATATCTTTGTTCGTTTTATTGTTGAAGGCATCAACACACGATAAATGAATTTTCGTCATGCAGTGCAATACCACCTGCAGGAAATTGCCATTACAAATATTATTGATGTTCGTGTTCTACTACAGCTTATCCTACTTCAACCAGTTGCTAGTTTGAATTTTTTTAGTTTGAAAATATCCTAGGTCGGCCTTAAATACTAGTTCAAACATTACTCTAGTTCAACTGATATCAAGTACAAAGTATGGCATGAACTAATATAAAATAGATATATTTATAATAAACACTCTTTAGAAATGAAAACTTCAAAAATAAGACGGTAATAGTAATATAATAAATTACTATCGATCATGTAATTATTTAAAGTTTATTACTTAATTGAACCAGGATTGATGTGATTAAAATATTTTATGAAAAAGTATTCATTGAATGGCAGTGTGCAGAATTGAATGGGTAAATGTACATTTTGAACTAAAACTCAATGTGAAAAAAGTACACGAGTCCAAGTATAGCTCATTACTTACCTATATCAAAACTAAGATATCAGCTACGCTAAAGTTAGTTTTAGCTAACAACATTTTAATTTTGAGAAATCTTATTTTCATAAAAGGAACGGTTGAGCTAGATATTTGGAACGAGGATGACCAAATCATATTATTATGCCATTGCAACTCAGTTAAGGCATTGGAAACTGTGTTGCTTTTTGTAAAAGTCGAGTAGTCGCAATTGCATTCATATTTTATACCTTGTGAATCTAAATCGATATAAAAAATAAGAATAATGATGATGATGATAATAATAATAATAAGATTGAAGATGACGAAAATAACTGAGCGAGTCAAATAAAAGAGACGAGAAAAAATAATGATGGTCATGATGACTTTCACGAAAAAAAATCTTACATGTTGATAAAACGATGTAATATATTTTTTTGTCTTGAAAAATTAATGCATTTGAGAGGTACTCAAGTGTAGCGAGAGAACATTTTGTTTACTGTTTAAGAAATATTACCGTAAAATGAAAAAAGTGCGCTGTAAAATACTATTCCAATTTAAACCGTAGAAATAATTTTGTCCGTCCGTTCCGATCCCTGCATATTATGTGAATGCCTAAGCTCGATGTGAACTCTGTAGTGTGGTGGAGTAGAGAATCTGTGTGTGTCGAGAACGAAAGTAGAGTAGAGTAGTAGGCAAGTAAGCGGGGAAGAAGAAGTGGATGTGTGAAACTAGTATAATGTTGAGTGGAGTATGGAGCCAGCAGGAAGATCTCCTGGGGCGATGCTAGACCACTGAACGATTAAATAATGTCAGTAGTCTCTCTTCGTTTCCTCCTAGTTCTGTCTAGTAGCTTTCTTAAGTGATTGTATTACACTGATCGAACTTGGCTTCTTACAAAACTACCACTGCTGCTGCTGCTTTCCCAGATCTTTTTTTATGTTGAATCAACTCACTTTCATGAAGAACAAGAAACAAGCTAAAAGTAGTGTGTATTTTATCGTAGTACTACCGCTTCTAGTAGCAGTAGTTTGTGTCCACAATTTGTGTACGTAAGCCATATTACTAAAGTCGGTTTAGGCATTTTTGTTGAATTGCTGGTGAAAAACTGCGACGTTGCTTTAGGGCTGAGGAATTCTCCAGCTAATTTAATGTAGACCTAGCAGTCGAAAGTCTTGTCTGGAGTGGATTTACACCAGTGCACTGGACACAAGTATCCAGAAAAAAGCATACCTACCTACATATACAATAGCACATATGTGGAACAAGGTAAAAATGTTAAATCAATCATGAATGTATGAGCATAGTGGCTTATGCAGCACAAGTGCAGTTACAGTTACACTAAAAGACATAATGATAACATCCTTATTCCTTCCGTTGCGAGCTAAAAAAAATGCTACCAGACTACTACATACCAGATAATAGGTAGATATAATCATGCGGAACCTCAGTCAGCGTGAGGTGTCCGAATAATTTTCTCATGTGATGCTTACTGGGCCAACTTTATTTCTTGAAAGAGAGATCACATATCGCCATCATCATCACGAATTAAACCATTGAGTCAGCAGTAGTCAGTCAGTCACTCAGCAGTAGCAGAAAAAAAGCGCCTCACTATCTCTGGTGGTGGTGGTGGTTGGTGTCTTCGCATCATAAAACTCCCATTTTCGACAAATAAAAGCATTCACAGAAATAACTACTTTTCCTTCAGTCAGACAAAACTCCTTTGTCAAACATGAATGTCCTTGTCTGCAGCAGCAGCAGTTTCCTTTAAGCTGTGTAAAGGTATGTGCGATGGCACTGACTATAGGCGCTGCTGCTTCGTGTGAGTAAATTTACGTTTTTATTAATGTAAAAGCCATTCGGATATGCTGTGTGAGAAGTGAAGACCATGCACATTTAGAGTTAATTTTTACTATTGGGTATACAATGTACCAAGTTATTTGCCATTTGCCCTTTACGCTCCGTATATATTTTATTTAATACGCTTTCTTTTGTTTCGCTCTCCCATTGTTCCATCTCTGTCTTCTGTGATCAGGATGATGTATTGTTACAAACAATAACACTTTTTATTTAGTTCTTTTATTTTTGAACAAAGCCTTTTTTCTCATCTCAAAACACTTGAAGGGGTTCGAGTAGTAGTAGAAGGAGAGAGGCAGGGGAAAAAATGCCAAACTGCATTAACTTTTTTCTTCGCTTTTGTAGTTCTAATGACTCAAATATATTTTATTGTTTGGCTGAAAAAGACAGCTTTTCAGTTTGTATATATGTAACTTGTGCTTACTCACCACCTCTGTCCTCGCACTGGAAATTTCCCTGTTTGCTTCTTTTAATGGTGGTGGCAGTGGTGTGGTGGTGATGGAACGACACGTAACAACAGGTTGCATAATATAATGATAATGCCAGCGCTTTTACTAGATAAAGAATTGTAACTGCGAGCTCCAAAGTTCAAAGTATTATTATGCTCAGGCCCCTTTCCATTATTCTTTTACAGTTACGATGAAAATTTCCAAAAAAACTGTAATCAATCAGGGTATATTGAAGGAAAAAGTAGCATTCTGCTATTCAGCACAATCTCTTGTAGTATTTTATTATACTATTGTTTGTCATATCTTAGGTAACTAAAATAGTCTAGATAAATTACGTTTCGTATTGTTTAGTAGATCCAATAAGATTAAAGTCTATCAGAATGTTGAATGGATACAAATTCCAAAATCCGGCTTATCTGTCACTTCCGAACAATGAATCATAGTGTTTAGCTGACGCTGCTGCTGCTATGCTGCCACAATGTTTGCGTTGCTCTGATTATTTCTTTAAATTTTCTAGCAGTACATAATCTATGTGCATGCCGTTACAATATAGTATATGTAGTAACTTCCACTTCCAAGAAAGAACTATAATTGGTGCAATTTCCCTTTAGCTTCGTTTCATCGCCAGTCTAAGGTCGTACCAAATTACAATCACATTTTCGACAAACACTTTCATTATTCGTCTTTCTTTTAGCAGTAAGTTAATTTTGTACACGTTACTACATTACAGTTTTACTCTTTTGTGGTGACTGCATGATGATTCATCAGTTTTTTGCACGTTTCAACTATTTACCACCAGCACGCTTAGTTTCGTAACGTTACTGCCTTACTGGACACTAGTATTGTTACAAATTGATTGTGATTCTACATTCCATTTTAGTAAAAGCTAGAGAGAAAGAAAAATAAAGGTATAAAATAATGATACCTCGTATAGTATAGCTGAATATATAGGTAAGTGGTTTATTTCAAAGGTAATTGATAGCATGATGCCAAAAAAATGACATTTAAAAAAATAAATTGAAGGCTACGCTTCTCAATGGATTTCTGTCAACTGCAAGTAGTGCAAATGCACTTGCTTCATTTTTTATATAAAGAAGGATTTAAAAAAAATCGAATTAGCATTTTTTAATATGAAACATTACATTGTTGCAATGTTTAGGAAAACACTGAAACAGTTTGTTGCGCCATTCATAAGTTTAGTTTTGTCAATGATTGTAGTATATCGGATAATCGGATATAAGCCATGTAATAATGCCAATGTTGATTTGTGTCTTTGTTGTTTAAAATATCAAAAAAAACAATTTCAGTGTTTCCTTTCCGTCCGGTTACATTTAGATGGTTTAAAAAAGTTACAATAAGAATAATAAAAATGTGTGTTTTGAAGGGTAAACTGTCAATCCCTGAATAAACATACATAATTTGACAAGTGACAGTAAATTGAAGTCTGTAAAATGGTAAATTTATTGTTCCACCCAGAAAATACAAATGTATAATGTGGATCTATAGATAGATGCATCATCTATAGCATTATTTTCTCAACTTGCTAGTAAATGATTTTTTTGCCAACTGGAAGTTTAAACGGTTATTAGCGCAATACAAACACGTCCTAGTAACATCCAATATTTATATGTCAACCAACTCAAATTGAAGAGTAAATCCTTTTTCATGACAAAACTTGATGTCGTATGACAATGTGTCCATATTCTGCGTTCGTCTCCATCCAACGAATGCAATGGGATATATATTATTCAGCAACAACGGATGCGTTCAACCCGCCTTGTTAATTAAACTAAGTTATTTGTACAACACACACCCATTTACCTTGGCTTTCCTTTGGAAGAAGCATAAGAACCCACATAATGCGTCAATATACAGCTTTTTCATCTCTTTTCAATTTTCGCATCTGCAAAGCCCCCCCCCCCTCTCTCTCTCTCT